>CAKNWU010258472.1:0-10058 GCA_932072015.1 Andricus quercustozae | reverse complement strand
TTTGAAGACGATGAGAGAGAAAAAAATCATTTTCTGTCTATAAATCAGCAAACAATGAATTTGTTTATAAACAAACAAATGGCCAAGTCTTTGTTACCAAATAGCACCACTTATGTTATTTGTAGACGAGTAGACAGAAAAACGATCACTTTCTATCTACAAATGGTGAAAGTATGCATTTTTTAATAAAATTTGTTTATAACAAAAGCAAATAATACCGATTGACAATTCTTCGTCACTAAATATCACCGACATTCCTTTTCGTCACGGTTTTTTTGTAATAAAATGGGTCAGTATTCTCAATATTGAAGCTAATCTCAAATAAAATGCAACATTATCAAATCTCCCAACAGATATTGAACGGGTTAACCGATTTTTTTCTATCTTTTTTAATCGTCTCGAAATTATGTAAGGAATGTAATGCAGCATATTAAAATTCAATTTCTTCATATATTGATAATTATCAATTTCGTTCAACCCTCTCGAATCATGTAACGCACTAACAATAGGAAGGACGGGTGATTTACGAGGGACCCCCTGATGTGAAGTGTCTCCGATAAACTTCGCGGTTGAAAAGCAATTTCCAGTGAGAAAATTTGGAGCGCCTGCTTTAGGTTCATCATGACTACTTTCCCGGTTGGCGGATTGCTCGTTTCCAGGCGCATAAATGAAGCCATTTTTCGATTAATTAAAATATAACAAAAACAAGACCTTTTTTCAAAAAACGAAGACTAATAGGTTCCGTATTATGCCAATCAGATTATGTGGTATAAATATTACATCCAAAAATTCATCCGTGTAGGAGGAAACGTGTCATATGTAATACATGGGAAAAAATTCAGGCCTGACGAAGCGCCTTAACTCGGAGTATTAAAAAAAAATCTAAAATATAAGCTACAGCTATGCAGGGTCGCGTGACAAATTTTTGTGACCCGTTTCATAACCATTTTTTTTGTTTTTAAAATTTTAATCATCACTTTAAAATATTTATAATTTTGGAAATTTTAAATCTCGAAAAATTTTTTAATCGCAAATTATTTCTTGGTTTAAGTTCTAGTAGATTCAATATTAATAAGCAGTTAGATAGCTATATAGAAGAAGTTGATATAAGTTATATAAATTTAAATAAGTTATAATTCACTAATAAATTACTATTCACTAACCGGCGTTATCTGTTAAACACGTTGGCCAGGGGGATGCAGAAAATGTCGCTGCATGCGCACAGTAGCCACTGCGCAGCTACATTTTATAGACCTGAGGTCTATAGATTGAATTGAGGTATTTAAACCTTATAATGATGTGATTACAAACTCTCAATACCTCCATTGTGATTTCTACGAAAGTCTTCAACATTTTGCCATGAATTTCACTATATATTTTATAGAAATTTTTTAAATCGGAGTTCAATATAAAATTTACAGAACTCTTGTAGTTTTAATCCAGATTTGTTCTACATTAAATCCTGAAAGTTATACAGAATATAGAAAATTTGTTCAAGATTCGCTCTCATCCCCGACTCTTGAAATAATTCAAGAAAGTTTAAAGAACTTTTTTCCGTGTAACCGCCTATAAATGCATGAACAATAAAGTTGTAGCTTTTCCCATTTTCGAAATAAACTGAAAAGACACGTTTTTTGGAAAACAAACTTTTTTCGCCTTTTTTGTCTTAAACTCGCCGTAATTCATCCAATTCTTGGAATTTTTTGATGAAATTTTCAGGAAATATTTTTTATGATGTTCCACGAGTGGTCGATCAAACAACATATAAACATTTTTGTTTAAACAAAAGTTTTGGATTTTTACCTGAGACATTGCATAAATCCTGCATTCACAAAAAACTTCCAGCGGGAAAGTTCTTCAGAAATATATAAGTATGTTTTCTATGAAAAGAATTATCTAACAAAATTCATCAATAAAAATTACGATGGTTTTATTTCGGCCGCGCGGCCCGTTTCTTCTTGCGCATGTATCAACTCCACGCGTTTACGTGGAAGGGCAAATTCGCTCGAGACGATGTATTATTTATTATTCGGAATTTCATAACCTAAATTATTTATCACGAATTATACTTCTTTTAATTCTTTTTTTACTGATAGGACGTATAGGGTTAAAAGAATGAGTATAAGAACAATTATATACACAGTTATATATAGTGCATTGTGTTTCTTGTTTTGTTTTAACTCGATGTTTGTAAATATACTGATGCATAATTAATTTTTATTTCTGTTTCCAACACGCAATTTTAAGAAAGATCATTGGTGTTTTGTCGTTGAGTCGTTCACATCGTTCCAGTAAATTAATGGCTATGAGAAAAGAATACTTAAAAAATTGATGTAATTCTATAAAAATTAAGTATTCTTATAAATATTTCGAGAGGAAAATAATGCATGTAAAGTGTATATACATTAAATGTAACATTATTAAATTGCAGACAAATTGAAATTCATATTTGAAAAATTTTTTCACTATTGTATACCTTCAATTCTCACTAATAAAAATAATACATCGTCTCGAGCGAAGTTGCACTTCGACATGAACGCGTGGAGTTGATACATGCGTGAGAAGAGACGGGCCGCGCGGTCACAATAAAACCTTCGTAACTTTTTAATGATGAATTATTTAAAATAATTCTTTTCGTAGAAAATATATTCATATCTTTCCGAACAACTTTCCCACATGAAGTTTTTTGTTGCTCATTATTCGCTCGAATCCCCAAAAGTTTGAAAATATGACTGCAGGATTAATGCAATGTCTCAGGTTAATATCTTGAATCTAGTTTAAGGCCATGTAATTGTTGGTCACGTGATCAAGCCAGTCCTCAATTTTTCTTTCACAACTTACGTTCAAACGAAATAAGATATCATTCTGAAAGTTTGAAAAATGAAAGAAGAGGCAATAAAGTACATATCTCTGCTTTGGTTCGGTGGAAATTGTGAAAAAAAAATTTTCGAAGAAAATAAAACTGGAAGCTATATCGATACTTTTTTCCCAACTTACATCCGCTCGGAATGAGATATCGTGCTGAAAAAGAATGATATAAATCAAACTTCTGCCATGTAGCCTAAATGCATCAGTCGATATTTCTTACTTTCAATAAGAAAATTTGTTCTTCTCCCAACTATGTGCCTTGCCAGAAACGGTCCTTCTATATTTATTAATATTTTCTGAAATTTTTTCTGCATTATTTTAACTTTTATTTTTAAATCTGAATGAAAAAATATAGATCTCAGGACTGATTATCAAATGTTTGGGCAGTTTCCGGCCGCACGGTTTAATATTTTTGTCTGATTTTTTGCATACCTCATCTACGTATGGGTCTCTTTTGCTGCTAAGTCTTTTTTTTTTGAAAAAATGGTTATATTTGAAGTTATAAACAAAAAGAAAAGAACAACAGAAAAAAATGCAGTGATTCTCAGTACTAGCTGAGTCTGTATTTTCGAGATCTAGCCCGTGCACCCTCTTGACATTTAGGAGGCAGGCTTCCCGGAGCGCGAGTGGAGACTCAGGAGTGTGTCGAATTGCTCGAAACGAATGACCCTTCCATTGTTATGAGATGCAGGCCAGTTCAAAAAACTGAAATTATGAAAGCATCGCGTGATTCAATTTTAATTAGCAGAAATGTTTTATTCATATAATTTCAAGAAAGTAAAAAAAAGATTAATGAAAATCGGATAATATTTGCAGTAATAATAGAAATGTTGAAGTGCACACGCTAGTATGGTGAGATGCACGGCGGTATGAGAGGAAATGCATTTTTTTCCCGACTCAACTACAATAGCCGTATTTCCAGCCCGATTTGCGGGTATAACCCCACCCATTCCTGACCAATCGGTCGCGCATGCTCAGTTCCGCTTCATTACAGGGAGTAATAAAGCGGAACTGAACATGCGCCGATTGGGTAGGACTAAGTGAGGTTATCCCAGCAAATCGGG
Source organism: Andricus quercustozae (assembly GCA_932072015.1). Lineage (NCBI taxonomy): Eukaryota > Metazoa > Arthropoda > Insecta > Hymenoptera > Cynipidae > Andricus > Andricus quercustozae. Next base: position 6,126 of record CAKNWU010258472.1, on the reverse strand, counting down.
CTAGATATAGATATATAGATATATGCTTCTTGGGAGGACGAATGTAGAGCGAAGCGAGGGCAGCAAATCTCACACTCGGTGAAAATGAGGCGCGTTCCTCCCATGTAGCATAATATACTATTTTTCGTTCAAATGGCCTACAGCCTTCAATTTTGCCCCAATCCGCAATAATTTTTTTTTTAATTGAAGGGCGCTAAATTTCCAAGAGAACCTTGGTCAGAGATTCTTGCATTTTCATTTGTTTATTTATTATATGTTTACTTCAAGCATGAGAAAATAGAGATTTTTCACAAAATCATTGTTTACTCTTCAATATCGGTTTGCATCCACTGAAAATCATCTTAAATCGATGCAAGAGTACTCCCAGAATGCAGATCATTTGATGATTGTCTGTTTTAATTGTTCCAAACAAATGACATTAACAAACAGCCACGTACTGCAATTTTGGTTGTAAAATATATCTTTGCAGATGAATATGCTTTCGATTATAGTGAGAGTGACTTTTAGTCTCAATTGTTATGAGACATCAACAATTGTAAATGTTGTAAACAACTTTTTGCCGAAAATTTGAATTCGTTTCTTCCTTCATTATCTGAAATTATGTAGGTATTAAAATTAAATAAGTAAATATAAAACTTTGTCCTGGAAAATAATTTTTTTTTGCACTAAAACTGCTTCGAATGTTTATGAGAGAGATTTTCAGTAACTGTTTCTATGTAAAATTCACAAGAAACAGTTGTTATTATTTAATTTAAAATATTACGATTCGTATGTATTGAAAATATTGTAATTCTTATTGAAAAAAGTTTGTTCTTCTCTGGAAATAGTTGGAATTATCGGTTCAATTATATATGTTAAAATACAAAATCGTAAACAAATGAAATAAGTAAATACAAAACTGTGTCCTTTTCGTCCTGCAAAATACTTTTACTTGCACTGAAATTGCTTCAAATTTTTGTGAGACAGATTTTCTGTCAATAATTCGATGTAAAAATTAATATTACATCATTATTATTGTCTATTCTTGTAATCTTAAATGTCACGAATTTTTGCATGTATTAAAAAAAGTCATTTAGTGATCCATTTTACCAGATCAATAAATGAGTCACTTAATTTCCAAAATACACATACATCCTGCAATTTATGTCCACCTGGCATGACAAAAAATATGCCCGCCGCGCGGGCACATTCTCATTCCGCGCTGGGCGCGCGGCTCGCAAGTTTGAGCGCGCCTACTATCCGTCCAAAAAGTTTAGGCAGCTCGATTTTTTTGCAGATTTTCATGAAAATCTCTGTAAAAAAATTCTAAAAATATGAGACAACATGCATGTTGCACTCTTTTGTCAATAACTTATTAACGAATAATTATTTCTGACTCTGAATATCACCACTGGGCACAGAAAGGATCAACGAACCCCATAAATTTTTGGCAGATTTTTCATAATTTTTTTCAGTGACTTACAGTCATTCAAAGTTGAGTATTCTGAAATGATCATAGGATTATTATGCTTTTTCACGTTTCACTCGCCCGGAAATAATCGCTAATCATATGAAATCTTTGAAACTCGATATAAGTATTGGCAAAACCTTCACCTGCAACACGCATATTGTCTCATATTTTTAGAATTTTTTTTTGCTGAGATTTTCATGAAAATCTACACAAAAATCGAGCTGCCTAAACTTTTTGGACGGATAGTAGGGCGCGCGGCTGTTGGTTCTCGCGCTTCGCGCTCGGTCTTGGTATTTTCAACACATTTGTGCACAGACTTTTTAAAATTAAAGGTCAAAGCTTTAACAAATGTAATTTGATGAATGTGAATTCTCTTTTGTTAAAGCTCCTTTGCCTTTAACGAACACATTCTAATCACGCATCTCGTGCTTCGCACTCGATTTTGTCCAAAATGTGAATTTTTCTACATTATGTTCAACACTATTATATTTACTTCTGTACGTCGATCTGGTACTGCTTATTCAGATATTGCAAAATAATGTACAATTTTTATTTTTCATGATGACATTAATATTTTCTCCTTACTTAGCACTGATTTTTATTCTCAGCTGCTCTGAAAATGCGTCCAGTTTGAGCGCGCAAATTAAAAAGTGTGATTGACACCCCTCATAAACTACAATCATAAAGTGAAATTAAACATGTTTTTTTTTCAATTTGACTTTAAAGAGGGTTCTCAAAGCACCTAACGGCCTTGACGATTACATTCTCATTGCGATACTCGCGCTTCGTGCTCAACAGCTAGGTTATACAGATGATTGCTTTTGAAAAAACTTTGAGCTGTTTTTTGGATGAGCAACTTCAGTCTATTCATTTTTTTCTCATAGCTTGTGTCGTTTGTCCAAAAATTGAATTTTTTTATTTTTAATGTTGTTTTCACGAATAAAACAAAAACTACGAATCCTATCAAAAAGTCATTCATAATAAATCTGTAGATCTTTTTTAGGTGCACGACTTTTATTTCTTCGTCTTTTTTTGCATCTTGCATAGTTTGACAGAAAAATGGAGTTTTTTATTTTTTATTATTTTTAGTGCGATAAAAATGTGAATTTTTTATTTTTCGAAAAATTTCAAAAAGTTCTTATGATATTCTTATGAGTTCTTTCATATCGTGCGTTGTTCGGCTTAAAATGTTAATTTTCGTGTGTTTTTTTTTGGATTTTGAAAATGCTATCATTCTGATAATTTTGATTTTATCGAAAAATGTCATTAGGATAAAAAAGTGGTCTCAACAATTTTCAAAATGTGCTCACTTTTTGAATTTTTATCAAAAATATCTGGTTAACGAACTTAACCTTCATTTTGGGACCCTTAAAAATTTTATCAAAGGCTCACTCGATTCGACATATCCTTCAGGAGTTAGCGTGGCTACAACATTCAGGTAACCATACACACAGACATACATTTACAGATGTCGCTACAAAACTGTTGTTTATTTTGTATGAAAATAGACACAAAAAGTAGGAGAGAGTGGGGAGTTGTGGGCCACGCTTTGTTTTCAAGACATAACTTCTCTGAAAATCGATGAATATTTAATGTATGAACTGGTATTTGGAGTAAACTTCTCAATAAATCAACTGAAGACGACAATTAATAAAATTCGTTACTGCGCGAGAAATAATTATGATAACGTAAATCTTATAAAAATCGATATTTGTGATTTTGTTGGGGAGTTGTGGGCCATGACAAAAAAATAAAAGAAAATGGCATATTGCAGTAGTTTATGTTTATTAAAGTTGCAGTTAATAAAAATTAATGATTTTAAAAAGATGAAAAAAAATTATTCTGATTCACAATGTATGCAAGTGTAATATCCGGTCCTCATGTTGGCACATTTCATGTGCACAGCACGATCGCACATGTTGCAGTGAACTGTGTTGTTTCGATTTAAAATCTTTGGCATTGTGCCCTTGCAGACAATGCAAAAGTTTTCAGGACAAGAGAAAAGAAGTTTCACTTAAAAAATTGAAATACGCATTAAGAACGTTTGGCCCACGACTCCCCACTAATGGTGGACCACAACTCCCCACAGCCGACATTTACGAAATGAACGAATTGCCATACACACAATGAATGTTTTACCGAAATTGTTTGATTGAATTTAAAGCCAATTGCTCAAGGAATATTTTGCACCAACTTATCTTTGAAATATGCTGCACAACGGGACTTCAAATATCAACCACTTGAGTTGTACACAAACTTTTATTTTGATTTCTTTAATCAACAATGTCAAAATACTAACTACCCGTATTGAGACTATGCGAGTCGAGTTCAAAAAGTGAGCTCACACAAAAAGAGTCGTTTGGCAGTGGTTAAAGCAGTCCTACCACCAACAACATGGCGGAGATTGAGGTGGCCCACGACTCCCCACGGCCCACAACTCCCCACCGTCCCTATATAATAAAATAATTCTATGTGTAATATTTTATATTACCGATCCACATTTTTGAATACAAAACTGCTTGAAGGAAAAAATTGAAATGAACATTGAAATTGAATATGAAAGAAAAAAACGTTCTTAACAGAATTTACTACTCCTCGAAATCATTCAATATTATGCTTCATTCAGAAAATACGATTTAAAAAATATTGTTGGAAAAATAATTTTTAAACAAATTATATTTTTTTTAGACAATTACAAAAATGGTTAATATATTCTTTCTATACACAATACAGTCAGAGAAGTATGTATTTTACTCAATTTTTGTAAAGTTATTGAAATCAACTGCTTAAGAAAATCAAAATTTTTTAAACAAAATCAAAATTTTTTAAACAAAATATAAATTTATTAAACATTAAAAGATATGTATCAAAATTATATGATTATTCAACAAAAATTAGCATAGGATACCCATTTGAGAAAAAACTGGACATCTCTGGATCCGATTATTTTTTATATTTTTTGGGAATAAATAATTCTTTAAATAAGTTACATTTGTTTAAACAGTTAAACATTGCTTGAAAAAGTCATGGGAAATATTCAAATTTTCCATTAGTAATTACTTGTACAAAACAGACGACGGAAATTGCTAAAAAGTAACAATAATACGTAAAAATGTATTTTTTTTTATTTTTGGGTCATATTTGGGGGTGCTGTGTGTGGAGGGGGGTAAAAGGGTGGGTTAAAAATAAAACTTATTAGTATGGTAAATCTGGTAAAATGGATCACTAAATGACTTTTTTTAATACATGCAAAATTCTTGACATTTAAGATTACAAGAATAGACAATAATAATCATGTAATGTTAATTTTTACATTGAATTAGTGACAGAAAATCTGTCTCACAAAAATTTGAAGCAATTTCAGTGCAAGAAAAAGTATTTTACAGGACGAACAGGGCACAGTTTTGTAATTACTTATTTCATTTGTTTACGATTTATATTTTAACATATATAATTGAACCTATGTTCTTTTTCAAGAATATCTGCAGCAATTTACATTACAAAGGAAAGTCGGAAATTAAAAAAGTACAAATTCCACTATTTTCAAAACGAATTGTGTATAACGTTTTATAAAAAAATTGTTACTGACAATGACTCTCACGATAATTCCAACTATTTCCAGAGAAGAACAAACTTTTTTCAATAAGAATTACAATATTTTTCAATACATACGAATCGTAATATTTAAAATTAAATCATAACAACTGTTTCTTGTGAATTTTACATAGCAACAGTCACAAAAAATCTCTCACAAACATTCGAAGCAGTTTTAGTGCCAAAAAAATTATTTTCCAGGACAAAGTTTTATATTTACTTATTTAATTTCAATATCTACATAATTTCAGATAATGAAGGAAGAAACGAATTCCAATTTTCGGCAAAAAATTGTTTACAACATTTACAATTGTTGATGTCTCATAACAATTGAGACTAAAAGTCACTCTCACTATAATCGAAAGCATATTCATCTGCAAAGATATATTTTACAACCAAAATTGCAGTACGTGACTGTTTGTTAATGTCATTTGTTTAGAACAATTATAACAGACAATCATCAAACGATTTGCATTCTGGGAGTACTCTTGCATCGATTTAAGATGATTTTCAGTAGATGCAAACCGCTATTGAAGAGTAAACAATGATTTTGTGAAAAATCTCGATTTTCTCATACTTAGAGTAAACATATAATAAATAAACAAATGAAAATGCAAGAATCTCTTACCAAGGTTCTCTTGGAAATTTAGCGCCCTTCAATTTAAAAAAAATTAATTGCGGATTGGGGCAAAATTGAAGGCTGTAGGCTATTTGAACGAAAAAAATGCATTTCCTTCCATACCGCGGTGCATCTCACCATACTAGCGTGTGCACTTCAACATTTCTATTATTACTGCAAATATTCTCCGATTTTCATTAATCTTTTTTTCACTTTCTTGAAATTATATGAATAAAACATTTCTGCTATTTAAAATTGAATCACGCGATGCTTTCATAATTTAAGTTTTTTAACTGGCTTGCATCTCATAACAATGGAAGGGTCATTCGTTTCGAGCAATTCGACACGCTCCCGAGTCTTCACTCGCGCTCCGGGGAGCCTGCCTCCTAAACTTCAAGAGGGTCCACGGGCTAGATCTCGAAAATACAGACTCAGCTAGTACTGAGAATCACTGCATTTTTTT
>CAKNWU010258450.1:0-13039 GCA_932072015.1 Andricus quercustozae | reverse complement strand
AAAAAAAATCCCTGACATTTCCAGGCTTTTCCAGTTATATAAAAATTCCCTGAAAATTCCAGGTTTTCCAGATATGGTAGACAACCTGCCTAGTTAGTTAATAATTTACTCATTCTTGTAGTTAATTGACTTCTTTCAACTGTTTTTTTAATTGTTAATGAAACCTTTAGTTGAACCAAAAAATAAAAAAATTTAACAGGAATAAAGTTAAAAAAAATTTGTTTATACTTGAAGAAGTTTTTTTTTTACGTTTCAGTAAAAGAAAAAATATAGAAAATCAGATCGCAGTAAAATCTGTAAAATATGGTGGGTATCAACAGAACTACTGAAAAAAATTACAAACTGTTGAATTTTCAACTAAACACTATCAAGTTTCAACCAAAAATCTCGAAAAATAGAAAAGTTAAATTTTCAGTGAAAAAAATTAATTAAAAAAAAAATAATAATTTTCAACAAAATAGTTCAATACAGCAATATAAAGCTACTTTTATGAATGAAGAATCATTGCTATTCAATTTTATATTGCAATTTAAAAAAAAATGAAGCATGCTCTCGAAAAAATTCCCTGATTTAAAAAAAATCCCTGACATTTCCAGGCTTTTCCAGTTATATAAAAATTCCCTGACAATTCCAGGTTTTTCAGGTATGGTAGACAACCTGCCTAGTTAGTTAATAATTTATTTATTCTTGTCGTTAATTGACTTCTTTCAACTGTTTTTTTAATTTTTAATCAAACCTTTAGTTGAACCAACAAATAAAAAAAAAATTTTAACAGGAGTGAATCTTTAAAAAAATTTGTTTATGCTTGAAGAAGTTTTTTATTACGTTTCAGTAAAGGAAAAAATATAGAAAGTCAGATCGCAATAAAATCAGTAAAATATGGTGGGTATCAACAGAACTACTGAAAAAAATTACAAACTGTTGAATTTTCAACCAAAGATCTCGAAAAACAGAATAGTTAAATTTTCAGTTAAAAAAATTAATTACAAAAAAAATTAATTTTCAACAAAATAGTTCAATACAGTAATATAAAGCTACTTTTATGAATGAAGAATCATTGCTATTCAGTTTTATATTGAAAGTTTACAAAAATTAAGCACGTTATCGAAAAAATTCCCTAATTAAAAAAAAAATCCCTCACATTTTCAGGTTTTTCCAGTTATATAAAAATTCCCTGACAATTCAAATTTTTCCAGGTATGGTAGACACCCTGCCTAGTTAGTTAATAATTTATTTATTCTTGTCGTTAAATGAATCCATTAAACTTTTTAAATTGTTAATCAAACCTTTAGTTGAACCAAAAAATAAATAATTTATAAGGAGTAAAGTTAAAAAAAATGTGTTTATGCTTGAAGAAGTTTTTTATTATGTTTCATAATGAAAGAATAAATATATAGAAAATCAGACCGCAGTAAAATCAGTAAAATATGGTGAGTATCATCAGAAGTCGTACTACTCCTGCCATCACTTTCGACTATGACTTTCACTCGCCTTTACAGTCCGTTAGTCCCCCTTCTGCTTCTCATAAGAAACTGTGAAAGAAGACACGTAGGTGAAGTTTGCGAGATCTTTTTTAATAATTTATGGGACACTATATTGATATGTGACACAGATTTCAAGAGTCTTTAGTTAAGTGAAGTTCCTCTCAAGAATAGCTGACAAAATGACCAAACTTAAGCTCGTAAGTAACAAAATAATCCTATAAAAACTTACAGAAACTTTTACAGCTTGTCCAGAAACATCTACGTTCTAGAGATCGATTTTAAAAAAATCTTCAAGCTTCATTTCTATTCGAAGCAAAATTTTGATTCTTGTTGACGAGTCCAATTGAAATTTTTAGAATAACTAATCTCTGTTTTAATTATAAATCTGTATCACAATATCAGAAGACACAGAAGATTTTTAAAAACTTCAAAGTTTCAATACCAAAAAACAGGGTGGCCGCAAACTTTCATTCTCGAAGTTCCCTGATTTTTTTCTGATTTATTCTTAATTTTCCCTGGCCATTAATATTTAAAGACCAAAATTCTAAAATTGAAACATTTTTAATAAAGAATCTTTTATAAATAGAATAAAACAATGTATAGCTACTAACGTGCATTAATAATATCACTAATGTTCTTTTGAATTTAAAAGAATTAAACAAATGTTCGATTCATAAGACTTCAAAACAATTCAAGTTAGATTCAAATTAATTGGAAAAAATGTTTAAAATTTAAAAAATGCCATTGATTTCAGTAAAATTGGATAGAACTTAGAGGGATTTAAGGAAAATTACACGAATTAGATAAAATTCATAAAAATTCGATTCAAGTGAATTGAAAACAATTAAAAAATATGAAAAAATATTTGAACACAGTAAGTTTAAAATGAGTTTAGAAAAATTTAAAAGATTATGATGAAATGTCTAAGAATTCAAGGTGAGTTTAATAAAAGACTTCAGGATGAATAAAACTAAAACTAAAAAAAATTACAAAAAAATCCATTGAATTGTGCAGAATTGAGTGAATTTATTTGAAGTAAATTAAAAAAATTCAAGATAATTCCAAAGAATTTAAAAGTATTCAGGATAAATTAATAAGAAGCCAGGGTAAATTTCAAATGAATTAAAATGAATTGCGAAATATATTTGAAAATCTCTTCAAATCTTTGATACTCAAGAAATCCCACACTTCTCGTGAATAAATAATTTTTAATCAATTAAAATATTATAATTGGAAATTTGTTCAAATCACTTAACATAATTAAAATCCTTGGAAATCCCTTCAGATTTTTTTTAATCTCGTGAAAATTCCTGGGAATTTTTTTAAATACTCTCAAATATTTAGAATCCTTTGTAATCCCTTCAAATGTTTCAAATCTATTCGAAATGCCTCGCAATCTTTTACAATACCCTAAAATATTTAAAATCCTTTTAAATCTTTTAAAATAATTTGAAATTCTTTAAAGCTCTTAAAAATTCCTTGGAATTTGGAAAAAAGTACTCAAAAATCTTTAAAATTCTTTGAAATTCCTCAAAATTATTGAAATATTTTTTTATTTCTTTTTTAATCTTTTAAAATAACCTAAAATCTTTCCAATTCATCGAAATCTTTGGTAATACCTTTAAATATTTGAAATTCTTCAAAATTTTACGAAATCCCTCAGTTATTGTGAATAAACTCTTTGAAATCCATGAAAATATAAAATCCCGTGAAATTACATGAAATCTGATATTTCCTGAAATCCTTTAGAATTGATTAAAATATCTGAAGAGCTTTTAAAATACCTTACAATCATTGAAATTCTCGGAACTCTGATAAAATCCAATGGAATCTTTTTAAATATTTGACAACCTTATAGGCCCTGTAAAATCGTTCAATATCTTCGGCAATTCTAGGAAATTTTTCACAACCGAATGCAAATTTTTTCAATTTTTGTAACATCATTAAATTCCTTGGAATTCCCTTGAAATTTTTTTAGATTCTTAAAAATGCATTGAAATCTTTTAAAATACCCTCAAATATTTCAAATCCTTTGAAATCCCTTCAAATTATTGAAATCAATTAAAAATTCCTTGGAATCTTTTGAAACCCCTTAAAATATTTCAAATCCTTGGAAACTTTTTACAGTTCTTGAGAAATTCCTTGGAATTTTCAAAAATACCCTAAAATCCTTGGAAACCACTACAAAATAATTATTAAAATCGATTAAATATACCTTAAGATATTTAAAATCTTTAGAAATCCCTCGAAATTTTTTTAATCTCTTAAAACTTCATTGGAATTTTTTAAAATACCCTAAAATCTTTAAATTCTTCGAAATTCCTTTAAGTTACTGACATATTTTTTAATTTTCTTTTTCAATCTTTTAAAATATACTAAAATCTTTAAAATTCTTCAAAATCTTAAATTAAAAAGAAAGGTTTTAAATATCCAATGAATTAACAAAAATTTTAAAGAATTCGCGTTAAAGCAAAACAATTCAAGTGGATTCAGAACAGCTCAAATAATTAAAAAAAATTAAATTACATGCAGTAGAAATGAAATTAATTTAGATCATTTCAAGAGAATTCCAAAGAATTCAAGTTGTTTAAAAAAAATCCTGAGAGTTCAAAAAATGTAAGCGAATATTCAAAAGAATTAAAGTGAATCCTCAAAGTTTAAGTGAATTCAAAAAAGTCAAAATAGATTGAATTCAGTATAGAATTAAAATGAATTCAGAAGAGTATAATGGATTATTCTACAGAACTCATCCGGATTGAAAAAAATCGTAAGAGTTAAAAAAATTTAACTAAATCAAAGGAATTGAAATGATTTTAAAACAAAAAAATAAAAGATTTTGCCAAAAATCAAAAGAAATCGAGTGAATTTACACGAATGCAAAGAAATAACAAAAACTTTTTTAATTATCCTAAAATCCTTTGGAATCACTGCAAATGATTAAAATCGATTAAAAATACCCTAAAATATTTAAAATCCGTTGAGATTTTTTTAAGCTTTTAAAAATTCGTGGGAATTTTTTAAAATGCCCTAAAGTCTTTAAAATTCTTTAAAATTCCTTCAAATTATTGAAATCCATTAAAATATTATAAATAAATCCCGTGAAATTACATGAAATAACATTAAAATAATTGAAATCCTATGAAATCCCTTGGAACATTTTAAAGTATCCTAAAACCTTATGGGTCCCATAAAAACGGTCTATATTTCTGAAATTTGAGGAAATTCTATTAAACCCCATGCAAATTGTTTTAAATCCCTTAAAATAATTCAAATCCTTGAAAATTCCTTGAAAAGTTGTAAATCTCTTAAAAATACCTTGAATTTAAATTCCTTTAAAATCTTTTGAAATCCCTTGAAACTTTTTAAAGTTCACAAAAATCCTTGGAAACTTTAAAAATATCATAAAATCTTTAAAAGTCTTTAAGACTTTCAAATTATTGAAATCTATTAAAAATTAAAAAAAAATTTTTAATCAGAAATAGATATAGATAGATATAGACATGAATTTAATAGTGGTTAATTTAAGGGTTAATTTATTCAAAAGTATAGATTTTTTAGAAAATCTTACGAAATCCCCTAATTTTTGTGAATGAATTCTTTGAAATACATTAAAATATTATAAAATCCTGTGAATTTACATAAAATCTTGGAAAATGTATAAAAATACTTTGAGAGCTTTTAAAATCCCTGAATATCATTTAAATCCTTGGAAATTTTTTTTAATTTCTTGGAAAACTTATATACCCTAACATATTTAAAATCCTTTAAATTCTTTTAAAATCTCTAAAAACTTTTTTAATTTTTTTTAATTCCTTAAAATTTTTCAAAATACTCTAGAATATTTTCAAAAAGTTCAGAAATAGGTATAGACCTGAATATAGTGGTTAACCCATGGATTACTTTGTTAAAATAAAATAGACTAAAGTGATCTTTTTATTTTTAAAAGTGACTATAGTGACTTTATCTTAAGTGTGATTTGAGAAAAAAGTGACTTTTGAATTTTTTTTAAATCCCTGACTTTTCCCTGCTTTTCCATGATCTGCGGCCACGCTGAAAAAATTGTCCCTTTTAGGTCAACTTAATAAATTCAGATAATTAAATATCCCTATTCATAAAATGTCATTTTTTTAGTTTGCTGCAATGATCGCTCTGGCATTAATGGGCCTCGTTTGTGAAACCACAGCTTCAATAAGAACTCCACAAGCTCCTAATTTCCAGTATTTTGAAAGGTACGTCGATGTTATAATCAGAAATTTAAAAGCAGTACGAGTGGCGTAGTAAAAATTATACTGAAGATAGATTATTAGTTTAAAAACCCATGCAAAAATTGTCCACAAACATGGTTATAAAGTTAAGCCACTTTTTTGCTTTGATATTTTTGTAATAGACAGATTTTGTTCTATGAATTAAAAATGAAATTTTTACGTCCATTTTCGTACTTTTCAACTTTAATTCTACGAATATTTTATTTAATGAAAGTAAATAATGCTATTGGGCTAAATATAAAGAAATTTCCCAGACACAATTTACAGAAATTTCCCGGCTTTTCTCTGATCTGTAAAAATTTCCTCTGGGTTTTCCGGTTTTCCAGTCCAGTATCCACTTTCTAAAATCTAAAAAATAAAAAGGCTATAAATGAAATTCATTAAATGAATAAAAAAATGGATATCGAGATCAGTTTCAGAAGAAATAAACATTTATTTTAAAAAATTTTTTCAGACCGCGATACAGATATCCATATTACGACGAAAATGGAAGAGGCCGTTTGCTCTATGGATATGGTGGATCAGATTTATACCAATATAAGAGTTACAGTCCTCTGGAGGGTATACACTGATCAAAAAATTCCTCGAAAAAGGACCAAAGTTACAACTTTAAAGAAACGATAGTCTTTTTTCGCTTTTCGCAATTACAAATTTTCTTTTCTATCTTTTCTCTGTCATTTATATAGTTAGTTGCAACTTTACAGAATTGATATATTTTTGTATTTTTCGTTTGTATTTTTAAATTCTAATTAGCACATGCACTGCAGTGGATCAAGTTCTAACGACTAAAAACTATGTAAGACACGTAGCGCAATTTGCAACAATTCCAAGAGAAAATATGTTATTGTTTGTTAATAGTAGTAGATAAGTCTTGTGATGTTTAAACGATATATTTTGTCGTGAAATACATCGAGTTAAAAAAAAATGACAAGAACATTCTCCTTTTTTTCACAGCTGCCTTTTTCATTCCAGAAGAGGTCGCTTGCAAATAGTAAAATACTGTTCAATAAAAATGATATGCAAACATTTCGTATAATGAAAGCAATTTATATGGCAACAATGTTTTACATTTATGAAAAAATTAATTAAATGCTGACCAATAAAATGCTCAGCTCAAAATTTACTAAATTTCTATGATATGACTCATTCCTATTTATTATTCATAAATAATATTAAAGCTTTTGTACAAAATGCAGTTAAGCTATCAAAATAAAATATTTGACCAATAAGACCTCACGCGACGTCTTCTGGATTCATTTTTGAAACTCTTAAATCATTTTGTAAGAGATTCAGATGGGTTTCACACTCAGTAATCAATAAGAGCACCAAATTCACTAAATAGAAATTCATGGCAGTGTTGGGCAATTTAAAAAAAGTTCCCGAAATATATTTCCGGAATTTCCAAATAATTTATCAAGATGGAAAGAAAACCTATTTGAAATATTTTTCACCAGGTTTTCGGAATAAAATCTTCACGGCATTTTAAAGATAACAACAGTAAAGTCATCTAGTTTTAACAAATATTTAGTGTAAATAAAATTAAAAAACATCCGTGATTATACTTTTAAATTTATTATTATTTAAAAAATCTAAATTAATCTCGGTTCACTTGATGCGCGAAAAAATACAGCACATTGAGTAGATTAACATTTAGTTTAACTATTAAGTATCTCAGGATATATACAAGTTAATAAATAGATAGTAATGTTATTATTCAAATAGCATAGATGGAGAAAGTGATTTTAGTTTTAATTTTTTTGAGAAAATTTACATTAACTTTGTAAATTCATACTCCAAAATTTAAAAAATAAAATAAAAATCGAGGGGTTAACTATTTGACTTAAAAGAATTAATAAAGAATCAATGTAATTCTGTATAGAATTTAAATGAATTCAGAAGAGTATAAGAAAATTCTAAAGAATTTATATGGATTCAAACAAATCCTATGAATTCAAAAAATGCAAGTAAATCGGAAAAACAAGTGAATCAGACAAATTGATGTGATTAATTTCTTTTTAATCTAATGAGTTAAAAACAAATTTAAAATAATTTGCAAAAATTCAAAAGAATTCCCATTATATCAAAGCAATTGAAGTGAATTCAAAACAGACCAACGAATTAACAAAAATTAAATTGTATTCAGTATAATTGAAATTAATTGAAAGAATTCAAGGGAGTTCCAACGAATTTAAGTAGATTCAAACAAATCCTAAGAGTTAAAAAAATTCAAGTAACTCAAAAGAATGGAAGGCGTTACAAATAAATCAAAAGAATGCAAGTGACTTTAAATAAATCCATAGAATTAATAAAAATTCAAAAGTATCTAAAGTAAATTCGAAAGAATTTAAGAAAATGTATAGGAATTGAAGGTAAATACATAAAGGGAATTCAAAAGAATTCAGAAGAGCTTGAAGAATTAAAACATTCAATTAAATTCAGTAGAACTGAAATTTAATTTGAAGAGTACAAAACAATTCCAAAGAATTCAAGTGCATTGAAACAAATCATAAAAGTTCAAAAAATTCAAGCGAATAATCAAAAGAATTAAAGTGAATTTGCAAAGTTTAAGTGAATGCACAATAATCAACAGAAATTACAAAAAATTAATGAAATTCAGTATAGAATTTAAATGAATTTAAATAAATACAAATATTTAACAAACATTTAAAAGAATTAAAAAAAATGCAGAAACATCCAAAGAATTAACAAACATACTTTTAAGGAAAATTCAAAAGAATTAAGAAAAGTTTATGAGAATTCAAGGTGAATAAAAAATAATTCCGTTGAATTTAAAAAGTTAATTAAAAAGAATTTAAGTGAATTCAGAAACAGGTGTTAAAGAACGAGCCATAATTTTTTAAATTACCCTAAATTGTTTTAAATTTCTTGAAACTTTTTAAAGCTCTTTAAAATTCCTTGGAATTTTTTTAATACCCTAAAATCCTTTGGAATCACTTCCAGTTATTGAAATGTATTAAAAATACCCTAAGATAGTTCAAATCCTTTTAAATCTTTTGAAATCCCTTAATATTTTTAAAGATCTTAAAAATTTCTTGCAATTTTAAAAAATACCCTAAAATCTTTGAATGTATTTGAAATCCATTCAAAACATTGAAATCAATTCAAAATTCCTCGGAAGCTTTTAAAACATCCAAAAATCTTATAGTTTAAATTAATTCCTTGAAAAAAGAATCTTGAGTATGAGGAATTCAAAAAAATTCATATGGATTTAACAGAATAAATCCAAAAACTCATCATAAATTCTAAAAAAATCAGAAGAATACAATGAATTAACAAATATATGTACTAGCTATAAGGTAAACTTAACAGAATTTAAGAGAATTAAAAAACAGATTTACATTTGAATTCAATAGTGGTGAACCCCTCGAGAAAAATTAACATTTCCATTGCTATACGATTGAAAATGGAAGCTATGAATTAAAGAACGAGCCATAATTTCTATTTTAATAGTATTTGAAATAACGTTAACATGTTTAAAAAAATCGTTTTGCCTTGAAATACTGATTTCAACTGATTTTGCCCAACACTGAACTTTTAATCAGACCGGTATAATATAACACCCGATTAAAGCACCAAAATTCACTGCACATTGACTGAAATTACTAGACTTCTACTGATATAACCAGACGCACTCAAGTGCTTGCTTATCATTATCACTTCGTACTTTTTTAAGCACGTTTTTGTGACTATCACAATGTGCTGTATAATGTAAAACATTTGGTCGTCACAGTATGAAAAGTTGACACTACAAATGCAAGGAAAGTGCTGTTACACGAATGTAATATCGAGACAAAAGGTCCGTGCGTCTCAAGTGATAAAATCTACTCTACTCCACTCCACTCAGAGAAAATTCATCGACTTTACGGACAGGAATATCCTCCCTCGTGGGCAAATTTTTACAAAAAAGTACAACAATTATTACACTAACAATGCATTACAATAAAAATTACTGGAAAGTCTGTTGTCTTATATTCGCCCGAATTTTGTATATTTTTATATTTTATTGTAGTTTTAATTTCTTACAAGAATTTGCAAACAATCACGGCTACAAGCATCTACAGGAATAACATAATTTTTAATTAAGACGTGTAAATGATCGCTTTTAAAACAATGCTTCTATGTTTAAACTTTAAAAGAATGGTAGAAGAGAGTGTCTACTCAAATCCTCGAAAAAATGCCCTGACAATTCCAGGGTTTTCCAGACATCTCGAGTATTTTCCAGTATTAAATAGGATTAAATCAAAATAGTTGAATTTTAAACCAAAAAGATACATTTTCTACAAAAAAAAAGATTCGCCAACAAAATACATGATATTCTCGACGAAATAGTTGAATTGTCAACTAAAAGCATCAATTTTTAACCAAATTGTTGAATTTTTAACTAAACAAGATTAGTTTTCAGCAAAAAATGGAATAGTTACATTTTCAGTTTAAAAAATTATTTTTCCACAACAAAAAAAAAACGAATTTTCATCAAAAATGATGAATCTTCAACTGGAATAGGTGGATTTTTAACACGAGTTTACTTTTCAACCAAGTAGTTTTATTTTCAACTAAAAAGATGAATTTTCAACTAAAATGATGAATATTTAACTGGACTACTTGAATTTTCAATAAAAAAGATGAATTTTCAAACAAAAAGATTAATTTTCAAACAAGAAGATTTATTCTCTACCAAAAAAATTCGATTTTTCCCAAATTTACATGAATTTTCAACTAAAAAGGGCAAATTTTTAACCAAATAGTTTAATTTTGAACTAAAAAACAAAATTTTCAAACAAAAATTGAATGGTAAAATTTGTAGTTAAAACCATTGTTTTTCAACCATACTAATGTATTTTCAACTTACATTTAAGTTACGTTTTCCGTTAAAAAAAAAAGGAACCAATTTTCAAAAAAATAGTTATATATTCAAACAAAGTGATGGATTTTGTAACTAAATTGATGAATCTTCAACTGGAATAGTTGAATTTGAAACTAAAATGATGAATTTTCAACCAAGAAGATTAATTTCTAGCAAAAAAGACAAATGTTCAAGTAAAAATGATAAATTTTCAACAAAAAATTGAATAAATAAATGTTTAGTTAAAAAAACAATGTCCAACCAAAGAGATGAATTTTGAATTCAAATGATGGAATATTCAAATGGTATAGTTAAATTTTCAGTTAAAAAAATTAATTTAAAAAAAAAAATGAATTTTTAACAAAATAGTTCAATGCGGTAATATAAAGCTACCTTTACAAATGAAAAATCATTGTTATTCAAATTTATATTGCAATTTAAAAAAATTAGGCATGCTCTCGACAAAATTCCCTGAACATTCTAGGTTTTCCAGGTAGGGTAGACACCCTGTAGAATAGTACAAGATAATAATCGTTATTAAACAAAGAATTTCAGTTTTGAGCTTTTTTTAAATATATGTATATTAAAACATTACGTTTGGAGCTTTTTTGTAAATATATATTTTAATAAAAGCTCCAAACGTAAGTTTTTGGTTGTTCAATAACGATTAGTGTCTTTTAATATTCTACAATTCCTTTAAAGTTTAAACTATGAGCTTTTTTTTGTAATAGCGATTATTTGCACATATTAATTTTAAATTATCTGATTGAAATATTCTAAATATTTATCCTTCTAGGTCCAAAAAGACCAAAAGCTAAACCTATAAATTCCTGTAGATTCTTGTAGTTTCACATTTTTGCAAATTTTCGTAAAAAATTAAAATTGCAAATAAAATACAAAAATATAAAAAGTACAAAATTGTACATGGATATTTTATATGTATTTTTTGTTTAATTTGTACATTTCTTCAATAAACTACAAGATTTACATCATTCTTAATATAGATTTCGAATACTTTAATTTTTGTGAAATCTTGTATTGTGTCGTAAAGATTTATAATTTTCCACAATAATTTACGTAAAATTAAAAGCGTCTTTATAACGTCAAATGACAAAATTTAACAAATTTAAAATACTGCACGTTTCTGTACAACAAAGTAAAAAAAAAACATTAATAAAATTTTATACAAATTTTCAAACTGTATAAAATTGTACTTTATTCTTATTTTTTTTACGTTTCTACAAGAAAATACAAGAAAAAAGTATCTACTTGTATTTAATTGTATTTTCATGTGGCATTTTTGCACTTTCTTGTAAAAATGATTTCCACCAGGGCTCGAAAAATTCCTCTCGAAAATCGCAAATGGCAAGTAAATTGATCACGTTATTCGTAGGAAAGTTATGAAAATAGTGCAAAATTCCTATATATATGTATAAACAGTTTCGCAAAGAGCTTTCGTTGCTTGAGAACCATCGGGAATGTGTTTGAGATTGAGACGAATACGAGAGATGAGAGTAAAGTATCCTAATTATTTGTTTTTGAAATACTGAGCGCTCCCCGTCTGTAGTCTTTTCACTGATCGCGAATTTTGACTGGTTCGGTTTTGGAGCGTTTTAAGTGTCATACAAAATCCATGCCGAACTTACTGTACTGCTTTGCTCCACTGCGACGTCGAGTGATTTGTCGCTCGCACAATTTCTTTATCTCGCTGATCACGAATACACTCGACGTCAAAGAGACCAGGAATAGGAGATCTGAAATTTGAATATGGTTACAAATCTGATTTTTAAACACTACAGAAACTCAGGGTGTCTACCCGAAGGATTATTTTTAATTCACGGTTGTCTTCCGATCAATTGTACATTTTTTCCGGTCAAATTTAAATTTTTTCCGGGCAATTAGAAAGAGTTCAAAAGATTTGTATAATTTCAAAACGATATTTGCAGATTTCTAAACAGAGTGTCCGTAAAACTTCATTTTCAAAATTTCCCGACTTTTCCCGAACCAATTTTTCATTTTCCCTGACGATTAATATTCAAAGATCAGTATTTTAATCTTGTAACTATTTTAACATAGAATCTTTTATGAACGGAACAAAACAATTTCAGATTAAAATTTCAAATTTATTTCTTTATTTCAAGGAAAAAATATGACTTTTCTATCACAAAAGATGACTTTTCAATCCAAAAGAACGAATCTTCAAAAAAAGAGTTGAATTTTCGACCAAAACAATGACTTTTTAACAAAATAGTTGAATTTTTAACTGCATTGTTGAATTTTCAACCAAATGGTCGAATTTCAAAAAAAAAGAAGAAAATTTTTCAATCCAAAAGGACGAATTCCCCTTGCAAATAGACGATTTTTTAACAAAACATTTACATTTTCAACCAAAAAAGATGAATTTCTAACAAAATACTTGATTTTCA
>CAKNWU010258449.1:0-10981 GCA_932072015.1 Andricus quercustozae | reverse complement strand
AAAGAAGCAGGGGAATTTTTAATCAAAACAGAACAATTTTCTACTAGAAGCGTTGCATTTTTAAACCAAAAAATAGAAATTTTCAATATAGGATACAAATTATTAACGAAGAAAGATTTTCCAGTCAAAAAAGAGTAAAAATTACATGCAAATTGTTAAATTTTCAAGTCAAAAAGAAGAACCTTCTACAACAAATTCAATTTTCAATGCAAAACGAAGAACTTTTCAAAAAAAGAATTTAATTTTCTACGAAGACAGATTTTTTACGCAAAAAGGAGCGAAAATTGCAAGCAAATTGTTAAATTTTCTAGATATTTGCATTTTTTTAACAAATTGTTAAATTCTCGACCCAAAAATATGAATTCTCAACAACAAATGTAATAGTTCAAAGACAGATAAATCCAAGCAAAAAAAAAACAATTTTTAACAAAATTGTTAAAGTCTAAATCAAAACATATTATTTTTAAACAAAATAGTTTAATTTTTAACCAAAAAAGATCCATTTTTTTACCAAAATACATGAATTTTCAATCCAAAAATAATGAATTTTCAATAAAAAGAGTTGAATTTTGGACCAAGAAAGAATTTTTAGTAAACAAAAAAATAAAAATTTCATCCAAATTGTTAAAATTTCAAATCAAAAAGTCAAATTTTTCATAAAACATTTAACTATTCAGCCGAAGAATTTAAGTGACAATCAGATTTATTTTACTGGTTTGAAATTTAGACTGCATCAAATATTATGGTTCTAGTTACTTATATTAATTTTACGGAAATTAAAATAATTTAAAACATAAATCCAAAATGATAATGTTTCACATTATTTAATTTTAGATATTATTCATATAAAACATTTTGCAGGAATGTTCGTACTTACATATATTTTCTTTACTCCTCGTTAAACTCTTCAATTTAACGAGGAGTTTGTTGTTCCACCGAAAACATTTTCTGAAATAATTGATTTTCTGAAATACACAAAGGTTTTGTTCATTCTAACTGAAGCAGTTATTACGAAAAAAAAATTTGTTATTCCAATAAAAAATTTATTTGTGCTAAATATGAGAATAGTTTTAAGAAACGTTTCTCTTCAGTTTCTAATTCCTAAAAATCGATAAAGTTTTATGAATTGCAGCTATTAAAAGAATATGTTCTGAAATCAAAGAGAGTGTGTCCAACAAAATAATTTCTTTAATTCAAAGGAAACACAAATTTACACTTATTAAAATTAAACAAAGTTTTACTTGGAATTAAAAAATTAAAATAAACTTTTTCTTATCTTAAAAATAACTTTTCTCTAGCTGTTTTTGAATCAAAAAAATATCTTTTTTAAAAAAATGATCGAATTGTCCAAATATTGAGGGATAGACACCTATTTCTTGAGATTTGTCTTTCAATAAATTGTCACAAGATTTCTATAAAGTCTTACATGTCTCTCCAAGTTAAGAAGAGTCTATTCTTTTGATATCAATGCTTGTCTCAAATGTAGTCATAAAAAGTAGTCAATTCGAATCCACTAGATAATGAAAGAATGGAATTTTATTGTATTTCCTTTTCGTTCCATGACAACAATTTAGAGACGCATTGAAGAATGACAACCATTGACAGTCCGTGAATGGGAATATGGGATTCAGAAATTCGGACGCCTCATTGAAGTTGGAGAATAATTACAACATCACAAGTCACCCTCTTCTGTGAAGGAATCATTCCCCATGGCTATGGTCTTCTATACCCATAACTATACAATGTACTCATCGAGCACGCATCACCAAAAGATAATAATGTGGCCGGTCTCGTGTTGGAAGCAAACCGTCTTTGTTCGGCCCCGTCATTCTAGCATAAGTCGACAACAATGGAGGCGGCCGATACTAATCTAATCTAATAGGACTTCTGACCAAACTACGTGGCCATATGGAGTTTTGGTTTATGCAGCATGCCCCATTTACCCACTAACACTCGTGTGCGGGTATTTTATTTTATTTTTTGTCATAGATGCAAAACTGTTTCAGCAACATTTTTTTACAGAAAGGTGCACAGCAGGATGAATATAAACATTTTTTTTTTAAATGATATTTGAAGTTTAGTAAGCTCCATCAAGTTTAACACGCATTTTCCATAAGAGATAAAGACGTTTTTGTAAATTTTATTCAGAATCATCAAAAGCAGGTGAATCGAGTTGAAACTTAAAATTGTTGCGCTCCTTTTTTTAGTACATACTGTTTATAATACATAAAATGCTACTTTCTACTGATAATAGGATGTTTATATACATTTTTTGAACAATTTATTATTATTTGTAGCAATTTCCTGTTGGATTGGAGTTAGAAAGTAGCTGTCTTTTCCGAATTTTTGAACTAATGATCAATATTTTAGTCTGAGCCATCCAATAATCCACTCTTCACTTAGTGCGGCAATAAATAATGCAATTCAACAAACCTAATTGTTTGAACAAATTATTATTATTCAAAACTATATTCTGCATTAATGCTGGATAGTTGCGGTTTTTTCTGATTTTTTTTATTTTTGTTCCACACTTCACTTAGCGCTAATAATTAATACAATTCAACAAAATCTTCAGTTTTGATTTGACTTTTTAGTTCTGAACAAAAAATAAATGCAAATTAAAAAGAATTATTGTTTAAATAAGATTATATTTTTTCAAATTGAATTTTTTTTCTCCTCTGCCAAAAATATTGATTTAAACAAAAAGGCTATTTTACTGGAAAGACAAAAACCCTTCATACTTGGGAGAAAATACGTTGTCATCGATATTAATATACATCAGGGTGATTAAAAATAAACATCATTTTTTCATTTTGATGGCTCCTGGGCTGATAAACTTTCCACATGGTCTGAGAAAAAAAATTATCTCGAGAGAAAGCAAACCGGTTGATTTTTAGATAGTGTGAAAGGCGATTGATTAAATAATTTCCTAGAAATGCGAAAAAACTGGTTTTCGTAAAATATTGTAGCTTATTTAATTTTAAAAATAATTAAACGACATTCCATGAGATTGTCTGTGGTTTAATGCTGATTCATTTTGCATTGTTTGAAGATCAAAAACAAAAAAATACCCCAAAAAAAATATCTGAGAATTTTAACAACATCTATGTTTTAAGGTCAGAGCGCCAATTTTTTTAGAATTTCGGACAATTTTTTACACTGAAAATGCAATTGTTAATTAAGGAAGATATTGTTCAAGTAAAAAAACTTCGTAAAAGTCTGCAAAAGTGGAATGATATTTGATATTCATCAAGAGAACTGAGTTAGCATTCCTTGTTTCTAATTTTATTATTCATGGGGGAAAAATAATAAGGATGAATTGTTTATGAAAGAAGTATCAAATAATAAAAGTAGTGATAAACAAATTAATTTGTTTCTGTATCTGTCACGTATGATATTATGTGTGCAGACGGGATCATAATTTTTTCCGATTTTCAGAACCATCGGTTCAATCTGAAATAATTTATTAATTAAGATTGCTATTATTGTTCTTGCAAAAATGCATTGGAAAATACATAAAAAACACATTTTTTGTGTCATAACTGAAAAGAATAACCTGATATATTTTACATTGTTTCATGATGTTTGATGTCAAATGTAAGTGAGCTAAACGTAATTTGTTCATTAGGGAGAAGCGAATGATACATAAATTATAAACAAATTGTAAAAATTGTGCGAATTATATCTCAAATCCTTCGAATTATGTGAAAAAAGGTTCAAAAGTAGTTCTAAGAGCTAAATGTGTCCAATATGCATTTAGTGAATCATCGGGATAAATTTTCATAAACAAATGGCTTTATTATAAATAATTTGTTAGAACGGGCCATAACCAAGATCTCATTTTACCTCTAGCATAACAATCGACCTTCAAAAATAGGTCTTGTTAACATTCACGTCTACTTTTTTTGGGAATTTGATTATGAAAAATCAGTATTCAATGTTTCACAACAACATTTTTTTTCTCATCCTCGAAAAAATCAAGATCAATCAGGATCGAACCACAGACAATATCATGCAATTTCGTTAAATTATATTCCAAATTAAGAAAGCTATTCAATATTTTATGGAAACCAACTTTTTCGCATTGTTAGGAAATTATTTAAACAATTGCCTTTCGATCAGTCTTAAAATCAACGTACTTGCTTTTTCTTGTGAAACATTTTTTTTAGACCATGTGGAAAGTTTTTCAGCCCGGTACCCATCAAAATTCAAAAATCATGTTTTTTGGAATCACACTAATATACATAGATAGATGTTAAAATAGGTTAAAAAATAAAAAAAAATATAAAGAGATTGTTTAAAAATGATTCGCTCTAATGCTTATTTATTATTTTTTCAATAATTTTTACCTCACTACGAAAAAAGTGATAAAAGTTAAACATTTTAGAACAAACCACAACTATCTATCATTAATATAGGAGGAGATAGTTATAAACAATAATAATTTTTTGGAACAATTAGGTTTGTTTAATTTTCTTCATAGCTGCCTCGTTCTAAGTGCAATGTGGACAAAACGTTGAATATTTCAGAAAACACCGCAACTATCTAGCATTATTCCAAGACAATATCATCAAAAATAATAATGAATTGTTTAAATAATTATTATGTTAAATATAATTCATTATTGGTTCTAACAGAAACAATAATTATAAGTTTAAAAATACGGAAACCGCAAATTTCTAACTCCATTTTAATACAAAATTCCTAAGAACAGTAATTTATTATTTAAACAATTTATATAAACATTCAATGGGGGTTTTTCGGGAGCCTAAAAAACAGACTTATGGAGGTGAAATTCAAAAAGTATTTTTCGATTCATATTGTATGTCTCACATTACGTTTATATTAATTTTCACTGATGAGAATTTTGTATTTGATATTTTCTCTTAATTTTATAAAGAAATAATATAAACAATTTTGCACAGTATAGAAATTTATGGGCAGAAGAAGATTGTGTTTTTTCCAACATTTGTTGCACTTCGGCTGCAATAAATATGTTACATGTAATATATCGGATGACGTGAATTATAAGTCAAATTTTTTATTATAATTTATTTAAAATATAAACAAGTAATATCAGATGATAAAACTTGATCACTTAACATCATTAGCAATGGATCTAGCAATACAATTTAAAGACATTGAGAAAAAACAGAATATTTTTTTCTGCTCATAAATGCCGACAGTGTTCATTTATTTATATGATTTGTTTATAAAATCAAGATATAATATCGGATGCCATATTTTTATTATCTAACAATCCTGGCAACATAATTTAAGTGAAATGAAGAGAAAAAAAGGTTCCTTTTCCTTATTAATTCCGACACTGTACATTTCTTTACAGAATTTGTTTATAAAATCAAACAATAATATCGGATGAAAAATTGCTATCAAATTTAAATATATAATTTGTTTCTAAAATTAACAAATAATATCAGATTTAAAATCATTATAATTACCTTTCATCAAACTATAATAATGTGTATTTGTTAATAATGAATAAATTCACAAGTTAACAAATTTTCTGTTCCACACATCTACATGTATCAACTTCAAGCGTGAGGGATAGAAAACTTTTTTAATAAAGTTGTACAAGAATTTTTTTATAATCGACATATTTTCGCTATTCAAATTAACATAAAAGTTTAAACAATAAAAAATACAACAATTGTTTTGGGCAGATCTCTTTATAATTCAGATAAATGTTTGAACTTTGCTATAAAATTAAGCGTGGCTTTAAAAAATATTTTAAGAGATTTCAAGAATTTTTATAAATTTTAAGGGATTTTTAAAGATTTTAAGGGATTTTGAAGGATTTTAAAGACTGAAGGGAACTAACAAAATTGTATGCAGGTTTGAAGACCTTCTTAGAATTTCAAAAGATTTCGAAAATTTGAAAAATCATGAATTCAATTTTAATTGAACCATGAAAAATTAAGCAATTCGAAACTTTGTTTAGAATTGAAGTATTTTTAAAAAAGGATTGTGAAAGAAAGTAAATTCATCATTTTAGTCTAAAGTGCGAAGCAAATAACTTAAAAATCATTTATAAGTCAGTTCATCATGTACGTAATGTGAATTCACTTTGGTTTCGGAAAACAAAATTTAAATCTATTTGAAAATTGCCTGTATAATTACCCAAAGTTTTACAATATTAGGAATATCAGGAAAATAAATCTTATTTTTGTGCTGTTTAAGTATTGTTTGTATATTTTTGTATTAAAAGACTCTGACACATGCGAAATTGCATGAAGGCTATTTCGTGGACGTCGACGTTGGAGGCTGGAAATTATACCAGGGCGACATCCCGGAAAATTCAAGGAGCCGAGTTGAGCTTGTCCCGTGCTAGCAGAGAAGCTACCTCGTAACTTATCTCTGAAAAGCTCCTAGGATGGAAAGATATTCATCTCAAGATGACAAGATTTTTAGATTTATAAAAATCTAGCACAAATTTTAATTCAAAAAGTTTTTATATAAAGTATTATTGTTATAAATATCTGCAAAAGATGTAAATGTGAATATAATACCCATACATTTCGTTAGTAAAGTCTTAAAGTATTAGTATTGTACTTTAATCTTTTTCACCTTTGATTGTTTTTATTTTTAACAATTAAAAATACATCTTAAAAAATGTTAAGCAGCGTATTAGTTAATTTCTCAATTTTACATCATAGTCAAATAGTGTCCATAACGTGTCTAATATTTTCGAAGAAACGAGAAAAAATATATTCAGATGTCAAAGAATCATAATTTTATTTTTTAATTTGAAAACCAGATCTTCTTTCAGGGTAAATATATCATAAGTTATATTAATGCTATTGAAAATTATAGGCTGATATACAAGTTTATAATTATAGCTAAGAAAGTTATACAAAATCTTTTACCTGCAGTAAAATTGAGAAATTCAAAAATATTTCAATTCGTCCCTATTTTATAAGAACCATAATTTCTGGAGTGAACCAAAATTGAGCTTTTTTACAATGAAGCTTAAAATAAAATTGTCCTCTTTTATAAGGAACTAAGATTAGAATTAGTCAAGATAGACATTATAAACAATTAATTGAAACCTAAAAAAAATTGAAGAGACTTCAATATTATAAATTGAACTAAATTTTTAAAAAGCAAACAAAGTATTGTGTTTTGGAAGAACAAACATACACTAACGTCTGCATTAGAGATAAAGCCAGTTTTACATGAGTAATTAAGAAAGGCGGGTACTAAAATTTAAAAAAAATTGG
The DNA here is from genome assembly GCA_932072015.1 of Andricus quercustozae. Classification (NCBI taxonomy): domain Eukaryota; kingdom Metazoa; phylum Arthropoda; class Insecta; order Hymenoptera; family Cynipidae; genus Andricus; species Andricus quercustozae. Next base: position 3,743 of record CAKNWU010258449.1, on the reverse strand, counting down.
ATTCACAAAAGACCTATACAGAATTTAGATTAGAAAAATGTATCTGAAACATAATTCCCAAATGAAATTGCTGGAACCTTAGCATTAGAAAATAAACATGGTATTCCTTTTAATGTCAAGAAAATTCCGATAAACAGTATGATTGCTTACATTAAAAATTGCATTAAAAATCTAAAAAGTGATGAGCTAACATAAAATATTAAGAAAACTACAAATCAATTACAAAACCATATTGTTTTAAATAAATTTAAATTACTGTGGCTGCAAATCGCACTGACCATATAACTCTATCTATAATAAAATTCTTTAAATCTTATTAAATTTCTTGAAATGTTTCAAAATCCCTTGTTATGTTTGCAATAGCTATATGAATTACTTGAAATTTTATTCTCTTGAATTTAATTTTAATGTTTCTCCAGAAATGCCCTAAGATCGAGCTTAAAATCTTTGAAAATACTAAAAAAAAATTTACAATTCCTTGAAATTTTCGAAATCTCTTGAAGATCTTTGAAATTTTTTTAAAATAACTGAATATTTAAAGTCATTTTAAAGTTTTTTAATTCCTTCATATCCCATGAAATCATTGAAATCCGTAGAAGTCCCTTGAAACGAAATTTATTTTATTACCGAAAGTCTTATAAAAATTTAATGAGATCCCTTAAGCTCACTGAATTCTTTCGAAATCGTAAAAATCAATTAAAATAATTGATTTTTTAAAAATGTTTTGAAATATTTAAAACCTTTGGACATTTAATAAGAAAATCTTTTATATCTTACTTAACTTGAAATACCTTTAACAAGATTCTTTAAAATCTCTTGAAATTTAAATCTCTTAAAATTCTTTGGAATCTTGTAAAATATATAAATATATGATCGAAAAAGTCGGTTGAACTTACAATAAATAATTTAAAATGCCTCAAATATGAATGAAATCATACTTATTCGTTAAAATTTCCACCAAAAAAAAGGTACCAACAAATCTTCCAAATCCTTCGAAATTTATTAAATCATTAAAAATTCGAAAATATACGTTAAATCTGTTCAAATTCTTTAAAATACTTTAAAATATCTGGAAGTTACATTTAATTTATTTCTTAAATTTCTCTAGAAAACACTTACAATGGAAATTAACTTTCGAAGTCCACAAACATTTTTTGAAATCCCTTAAAATTTACGAACTTTCTTGAAATTCTTCGGAATCAGGTGCAATGCTTAGAGCACCTGACCGGAAATGCGCTGACCTGGTGTTTAAATCCCAGCGGAGTGAAAGGAGTTGATCTTTTTTCTGAATAAATTTAATTTCAAAAATTGTACCATTTTTATTAAAACTAGTATGGTTAGAAAAAAAATCACCTGTGGGCAATATTTTCTCTTTTTATCATAAAATTTGACTCGAATGGCCTTTACTATACTGTTTCATTACAAATAATCAAATCACTTATTTTCGATAGTCCAGATTCACTTACCACTTGAAATTCTGCATACGCTTCTCCAATAATAATTTATCCAATAAAGCTACGAAACTAATGAAAATATAATTTGGTTTCAACATAAACAATACAGTTCATAACTAGCGTTGCTATGACAGTTTCGCTATTTATCCAGAACATAATTGAGATCGCGGTTACATTAACGGTCATCCTGAGTAATAATTACTGATTTTAATTGCACTTTGACATATTAATGTCGGTTTTATAGCAATTTGAACTGCTGGGGCTTGCAGTATTTAATAGTGTCTAATTCGTTGCATTATTCTCGTGCTCATTTTGTTACCCTAATTACATGCCATCCATAAACAAGAGGAAGAGAGAAGTATGAAGGGTTGGAGGACATGGGAGTTGAATCAATTGCAGAAATTAATTAGCGATAAGATTAATTAACCTTTGAGTTCTACAGTATACCTGGATTGCCTTCGACTGCTATCGCATCACCCGCACTGTCCGTATTTCGCTAGAACTGTTTCTATTGGTATCGCAGTGTGTTGTACGAGACACTCGATTGCATCTCTATGCTGATTGGCTGCCATTTTGGTGATTGACCTTGTATGTGTATAAACTGTACACCTAGCTGTAATATATATCCTATGTTTTTTATAACTTGAGTGACTTTTAGAATAACAAATTGTAAACTGAATGATTTAATAATTAAAAAAGTTAGGAATTGAACTGAACCTTTAGAAAAGCTAAAATCAAACTATGAAATACGAAATTTTCGATATTTCAAGTGACTATATAGATTTATATTGTGAAAATGTGTAAAATTCCTAGTCAAAATATATATTTACTTTTATTTCCAGTTATCCCCGGTTCCCTGCATTAGCAAACACCCTGATATAATTGTATATAGTTGACAAACCCAGTGCCTTGAATATAGACTCAACATGGTGAGAAAAAGCACTGATACATCTTGAAGGAGACATATTTCAACTACAATTTCTTCCATTTACGCGATTGTCTATGAGCAAAAGTTGAGTTGACATTTGTCATATTTGGGCATATGCAGCCATATTTTAAGTCTAAATGCTAACATTTGTTTGGTGCTTAGACCATAGGCCTTATGCTTCGGTATAAGCGAAATTGTATTTTATTTTCATATTTCGGTGTATTTCACATTAAACTTGTTCGCGTTCCCCTCTGTGCAGAACGTTCATAGCATTGTTGACTGAAGAACGTAGCACACGTCTCAAGAAAGGAAATGCTGTTTGAACATGTTCACTTGTCATTGGCCCCATCAATCCGGTTTCTGTACTTATTACAACTGGCACGCCTTCGGAATTATATAATAGACCAGTGTGATCATTATCCCGCCATCCAATTATCAAATTATGATTTGCTATTACAGTTAAAGGACCTAGGACTGGAAGCAATGGATCAGTTAATAGACCAGCGCCCTTCTTGGTGAAAACATTAGGAATGTCTTCTGGTACAGCTACAAAAAACCGGAAATCGCGATGTCCACGCAGGAGACCAGATGGTTCCCTTTCTTCTATACGGATAGAAACTGAAACAGCAGGACAAATTTTTTCATGTAAATAAATTATGTAGTTATTTAATATATAGGGAAAAGTGACTATCAGTGGGTCTGGTAATTTTTAAAGTATGATGAAATTTTACATCATTCATGTCTTTAAATAAGGCATATCTAAAAGTTGTATGTACACTTAAACACATTATGCAAATGTGATACACAAGATTTTCTACAGCTGATTATACAAATTTAACATTACTCTGAGGAAATAAATTGTTCTTATTTCTAAAGTCATCTTGTCATAGTCAGTCGATCACCATATTTTACTTTTCACAGTATTATAAGAATTATGCTTCATGGAGATGCAAGAAAGAGTGTTCAGAACTGTCCAAGTGTTTTAGTCTGTAGCACATGATTTGACCGGTTGAACTTATCAGTCACAATTTCACTTTCTTACCAGGTCTGATAAGATTTTAAAGTAATTCGGTTAATTGTATATCATGTATTCTTTCGCATCTTCGGTACGCATCGAATGACCTATTGGGAAACTTTCCATTACCTTCCATCACCCTTTATCAATACCTTGTTTTTAATTTTCAAATAACGTTTTCTTTATTTCTCATATAACGGAAGTTTATTTTGATGTAGGAAATACAATAGTATTATATTTGATGTAATTGTTCGCGTTTTTGATTCGCTTAGAATGATATATGATTGACGGTTTGATGGTCTCTCTTGTTTTTTGAAAATAAGGTTTTCGGCATAAGATAAAAAGA
>CAKNWU010258445.1:0-10302 GCA_932072015.1 Andricus quercustozae | reverse complement strand
TACCCTGAAAAATGTATCATTTCAATAAATTTATCGCATTACTTTATCGCATTTTATTTTTCACGATTTAAACTAAAAATACGCACCATAGCGTGAGGTCGTTCTAAGCAAATTTGTAGATATAATTGAGGCGAAAAATTTTGTTACATAAAATGTTATTGTAGCTTGTGTCCTTTTGCCGAAAAGTTAATCTTTTTATTTTTAATATATTTTTATAAAAAGAATTTATAACATATTTGAAGATGTTTTTTAAATGAAAAACTTGTTTTGTCATTTTTTTTGTTACTCTCTCGTTTTTCCAAAAATTTAATTTTTTCATATTTAATCTTATTTTTTGCGACTAAAAGAAAGTCTACACGTCCTATCTGAAAATTCCTAATAACAAATTTGTAGATCCTTTTTGGGTGAACAACTTTTCTCAATTAATTTTTTTTCGTACCTTGTGTCGCTTTTCAATAAATTCAATTTTTTTACTTTTAACGTTATCTTTTACGATTAAAACTAAAACTACTATCTTATCAAAAAGTGATTCATCCCAAATTTTGTAGCTCCTTTTTGGAGTAAAAATTTTTGTTACTACATTTTTTTATGTTCTTCGCATAGTTTGACCGCAAAATGGAATTTTTGATTGTTTACTATTTTTTGTGCGATCAAAATTGTAATTTGCGATTTTTCAAGAAAATTCAAAAGGTTGTTTTGATAGTCTTTCAAAACTTATCCGGTATACCAACGAAAACAACGACGACGACAACGTCAATGACGATAGACAGACAGACACGGACGTAAAAACTATATTTTCTGAATCAGGGTGCCTCAAAACGTCGACATTTGATGGAATCCACGACAGTCATTTTTCACATAACATCAATACCTTCTCATTATGATGAGAATGTAATAATTCATTATTTTTTGTGCGAAAAAAAATGTAAATGTTCTGTTTTTTCGGAAAACTCAAAAAGTCGTCATGGTAATCTTGTAGGGCTATCAAAAAGTAACGTTTTTCCTTTCTTGACGTTTTTTTATATCGGGCTTTATTTGGCTTAAAATTTTAATTTTCGTTTTATGGGGGGGATTTTGAAAAAGATATGACTCTGAAAATTTTCCTTTCATCGAAAAAGGTCGGTTAACGAACTCGATCTTTCTTTTTGTTCCCCGGAACTGTGTGTTAAAGCAGAATCCAATCCGATTAGTCTTTTAAAATTCATCCGGTATACAGACAACGACGACGACCCACAGACAGGCAGATACCGACGTAAAAACTATTTTTTCTGACGTTTGATGGCATACACCACATTTGATGGAATACACGAAAATTATTTTTCACATAAAATCAATACCTTCTCATTATGATGAGAATGTAATAATAAAAGAAGAGCATACCTGATTTACTGGTGGTAAACAACATCAAAGTAATTCATACAAATAGAAAACCGGCTTAACAAGTAAAAGTAGTAAAAATATATCACACACTTATAAAATGGTTAAACTAAACAAAACTGGAATTATGAACGAAGGACAAATCCATTAATGAGTCTTTGGTGAATGAGAGTGTCAGACTGAGGAAATTATTTGTAGAAACTCTAAAATTCAGAAACCAATATTATTAAGGTAAGTATGCCATTGATGATAATAGAGGCAGTGATTATACTATAACTTGGTAACAGGTGTATATGGATCTGGATTAGGTTAAGTATATTGTCCGTACGTTTTTCATATTTTACTACGGATACTATAGAAATATGTTTTTTGTTATGTAAATTGGGTAAGCATTATGCCCACACATTATTACGACTTACGTCACTTGACGTTTATTAATTCATTATGGTGAACTTCTGCTTCTAACGCCAAGTGACTTACTGCCTGTATGTCTGTTTGGTTACCTGAATGCTGTAGCCACGCTGACTTTTGAAGGATTTGTCTAACCCAGTCAGCCTTTGATCAACTTTTTTAGGGTCCCAAAATCAAGGCCAAGTTCTTTAACCAGATCTTTTTCACCAAAATTAAAAAATTGAGAGCATTTTCAACATTTGAACAAAAAATTTTTAATGCAGTTTAGAAATTTTTTTCAAAGATTCTGGTTCATGAAAAAAGGACTTGCAAACATTTTGAGCTTCAAAATGATCCTTCACTTATTGAGCTATCATTTTTCCTTCTCTAACTTTTTTAACGTCAAAGCCAGAGGACTCGAATTTTCTCGCCGATAGTAGTAGGAGTTACATGAATAATAATTAAACTATAATATAAAACTCAAATTCACGTTATATGAAAGTCTAAAAAAGAAGAAAACTTAATAAAGTGTAGTGAAATTGATTTATTTAAGAGGTTCGAATAACTTCACCTTGTTTTCATGACCTAATGGGACAACTGAAAATCCTTAAAAATAAAATCCCCGGAAAAGAAAATATTCGATATATAAAATTTCCGGAAGTAAAAAAATGCAGACAATTTTCAAATTGCAGAACTGAAAACTTTCCCAAAGCTTATATTATTACCTAATTTAAAAATTCCCGATAATAGAACGTTTTCGTCCTTAAACAATATCTAACGCTATGAAATTTCAGATATAGGCAAATTTTCTAATTATAAAATTCCCGAATCTAAACAATTAAAAAATTGTCAAATAGTAAAATGAAAAATTATCGATCAAATAAAATACTTTTTTTACAAAAATATTTTTCATATTACGTATCTTTTATTTCTTCTATTATTATTGATTCTTCAAACACTTTTTGAATTTTTCAGAGTTCGGAACTTTTTAATTCGGAAATTTTATATTGGTAATTTTATATTTCGAATTTTATCACCCTTTAGCACCCTATTTAAGTACTACATTTTCATGAATTAAAAACTTCAAAAATCACGTACTTATTTTTTCGTCGATATGCATTATCATCGCCCATGACAATGTATTACTTTTGTATGAAAACTGTCTGCCGTTGTTGTTGTCGCTTTTATGGTCCAAAAATTAAGGTCAAGATCGTTGACCAGCCTTGTTAAACTTACGGTTCTATTTTTATCCTCCCGAAAAAATCTAGTAAAAAAAAATAAAATAAAAAACCTGCCCACTGCGCGGGCACATTCTCATTTTTTATGAAATTCACGTCTAAAAAATTGCAATTGTCTATTAGTTTGTCCATGCTTAAATCTACATATTAATTATACTTAATACTCGTATATATTATTTGGACAATTAAAAATAAATTTCATAAAAATAAAAGATTTAAATATTGTTAATATTTTGTTTTGAGATTTTTTTGCAATAAATAGCATTCGTTTGAGGCTCATCTTGAATTGCGATAAGAAAAATATATTTTCGGAACATCAATTTTAAAAAAGACGAAAGAACATTCTCGTAGCAATGATTCATTAGTTTGCATGAGCCCATTAGAACTTTCTGGTACCTTTTATTGGGAGCGATGAACTTTTTTATGAGAGGTGTGCCTTTATTTGTAAACAAAATTGGTTAATCGAAATATAAACTGATCCAAATTAATTTTCATTCGATAATTTTTTATTTTTTATTTATTACTAAATTTTTATACCCATAAATTATTTATGTGAATATAGATGATGGTTACTTAAGAATTTCTAATATATTTGTAGCGCATTAAACCAAAAATGATCAAATATGTAATTCTCACGATAGAAATAAGTCCGTATTGAAGATTTAAAAATTCAAACCCGACCTTATTTTGAAAAATATATGCGTGCAGAAGAATATTTCTAAACATTTTCCTGTGATATTCAAAATTTCACTATTTAAATTTCTTATAAACTTTACAAACTTGTTTTTGAAAAATACCGAAACTCTGCTATAATCGTGAGTTTGATAATTCAGTGAAATATGAATACTTAAACCTATAAAAATGTATTCGTACCAACAAATATTTCTTAATATTTTCTGGAGTTATTGAAAAAATGAAAGTGTGAAAAATGAAAAACGTTATGAAATTATTTTTAAAAAATTCCGAGCCTCCACCGAAGTCACGAGTTAGATAAGTCAGTAAAAAATAAAACTATATATTCTTAAAAACTGTACTGGTACTAGAAAATATTTTCTGTCCGTATTAAAAGGTTAAGAACTTAAAAACTTTACGGACTTGTTTTTGAAAAATATCCAACTTCTACCATAGTCGTAAATTTTGATAATTCATCAAACAATGAAGCTATTGAAAACGGTTAAAAAATGTGTACTTTCTATAAAATGTTTTCTAATATCTTACAGCGTTACTAAAAAGTTTAAAGTTAAAAAAAAACTTTATGACCTAATTTTTGAAAATTTCGAACCACGACCGAAATCATGAGTTGATATCTTTTACTCAAAACCAACATGTTATGAGCCTGCAAAGGGTTTCATTTGTTTTTGATTTATGCCCTTTTAGTCATTCCAAGTGGTACCTACAAATATTTGCAAGAAAAAAAGATGCGCCTTGAAATTGTGTACAAATATCGGTCTCTAAAATTAAAATTCGAACCATTTTCAAAATTGACTTTCAGGATATTACTTCTTAGGCTGAGTCCACGCATAGTCCCTCTTAATCGGGAGAGGTTTCATTACAGTAGTTTACAAAATAAAAAAAAATTTCTGCCCACCACATCTTAATACGATTTTTTATATATTTTTCGAGATATCAATGTTCCACATTTTTTTTTCTTCAATTTTCAGAGTTGTTTCGACGCTTTTGAGTGTATCTAGAGTTCTAATTGACCGATTTCCCTAATTGAGCACTCAAATTGAAGGCAACTGAATCGGCCCAGTAGTTGAGATGCTAGCGATTTTAATAAGTTGGAAAAGTTGTCTTTTCCGGCAAAAAACGAGGTCGACAATTCACATATCGTCCTGGGAAGAATAGAAATCGCAAATAATAACCAAATTATTAAAATTGCTAGCATCTAAGCTACTAACTAACTATGGGCCGATCTAAAAATATTGTATGTCAGACAAACTAGATGAAAATCCCGAAAATCCAAACAATTGCCTACGTGACAAATTGCCGATTTTCGGGATCAAAAACGACGAGTTTGCTTTTTCCTGCCTTCCACCACTATTCCTCTCTTCTTCCTTCCTTAACTCTTTCTCTCTCTCAGACACACAGGTAGTACAGCTGTGGAGCTCAACCAGGTTTTAGAATGAACATTTTCGAAAGTAAATTAACTTCCTAAGATGTTCATTAAAAACTATAATCTTTACAGGCAAATCGAGGAAACGGAATGGCCTCTTCCCATTTAAAAAAAATTAATTCGTGGGCAAAAATGATTTAAACGGTCTTAGAAAAATTCGATCTTTAATAATAAACATTTAATAAATAAATACCCATTGGACGAAAAATCATAACAATATGATCCCGATTGATGTACGTGTACACATGTGTTCATGTCTACATGTACATCAATTAAAACAATTCTATTGAAATAAATTAAGGGTTTTTTTTATTTTATAATATGTTTAAGGATTCGTTTCGAATCTTGTATAAGTGTAAATAATTTAAAATAAGTGGGGTATAACGGCTGCTCGGGGTTTTATTTTTAACTTTGAAATTTTTGATAAATTAATAAATAAATCATTAATTATTAACTATAAACACCGAAAAGCCGTTCTACTGGTCCTAGCTTCATGATTCCTTCGGGAAAATGAAGTTAGGATAGAAATAAAGGTTATCTATAAGTTTCGTGAATTTTAGTCATTAATTTATATTTTTAAATTACAATTAAAACTTTTAAAAAAGGCTAGTTTTAAGCTAGTGTAGTGTCGCCGCGCGGAGACTGAGGCAGCGGGGCCTGGCTGGCAGTTTCCACCGCTCGGTTGCGACTCCGTTGTCGGTCTCGAAGCCAATCAACGGGCTAGATGCCGTCCCCTCCGCCGCAGGCAGCTTCGTGCGGAGGCAAGCGAGAGTCGGGAGCGACTCTCGCTAGTCAGTTCGTGTACGAATTTTCTGGAGGACACTTGGATCAGCTCTGCCCTGCTCTCTCGGAGTAAATAAAAATAACCTAGCATCAAACCAGTCGCCTTTCTTGTTCTTCATCGAAGTTCGAGTTCACTTTTCGCTTTTTTTTCTAAATTGATTTTCACAATTCTTTTTCCTTTTCGTGTCGTCGTCGCCTGAGTTCCAGCATCGGTCCCATTCTCTCTTCATGTTTTCTTGCGATCCTGTTCGAGCTGTCAAGGAGGAAGAGGGCATCAGCGGTGGCATCCCAGGATCACGGGGTCCCCGGATCATCCCTGCTGACCATTCTCACGGAGAGAAGCCCAGAGGAAGGAGTCATCACACTCAGTGGTACCCCACGGAGTAGCGGGTCCAGGACTTTCAAGTAAGTGGCAGTGTTACTTTTCGAAGCTTAATTTGTGCCCGGGGGTTAGCGATTAGCGCTAGTCTTCGAGTGACAAATTAAAAATAACTGACGTCGGTGCGGCTACTGTACAGATTGGCACACCTCGGCAGTTATTTTTTTTAAGCTTTCGGAAAGATCGAAAGGTCACGCTTTCTCCCTGCCTTTCTCTTCCCGCATCGGGACGTACGTATGCGCAATGCATTGAGGACATCAAACCCTTTGATGACAGGGGGTTCGCGACGCACCCGCTCTAACCAGCGCACCCGGCGTCGTCGATTTGAGCAAGCAGCTGAGGCCGTCCTATCACACCCTGTCGAAGGAATTCGGCCAGAGGAAGCTCGACGAGCGCGGGAAGAGCGCCGCGTTCAGGAGGAACGCCGCCAACGAGCTCTCGAGGAGAGAGAGCGCCGGGCCGCCGCCGCCCGTCACGAAGCCGCGGAACGATTTAGGAGGATCGCAGCCGCCGAGGAAGAAGCGGCGCGCCGTCAACAAATCGCTGCCGCACAACGCTGGGCAGAAGAGGAGGCTGCACGCATCTACGCAGCCGATGACGCTGGTAACAACGCCGCCCCTGACAACGATGCCGCTGCCGGCGAAAGCAACCGGGGACGCTACAACCATGTAGAACCGGGGCACTATCGCGACGACGAGTGGAATTTAGTGGCCATTCGCCGAGGCCGATGAGGAACAAGGGACCCTCTTCAGCGTCGCCCGCGTAATAATCGGGAGGTACCCTTGACATTACGGGTCTACCGCTTCGTAGAAGTTCCCCGGTATACCTTTCTGCCGGTGGAATAACCCGTCGGTCATCAGGATGACGAGGAGGAGTACCATCGCCCATCGTAGTGGACTGCTACGACTTGGCCGAGGAAGTTTATCAATTTTCAGAGACCTACAGCTGCAGGATCTCCACGCGCAGCAGATGAAGCGGCCGAACGTTCACCGGCTCGACCGGAACAGGTGGTCACACCGCCCGGCACCCCAAGAGAGCCCCGTGAAACCCCTCCTGCACAACCTGAGGAGGAAGCTGTCGGAACCCCCGACGCGAACGTCTTATTTTTATTCCCAGACCAAACGCCGGACATGTTCTCTCCATCCTTGTTAAGCCCGCCGCCTAGCGCGCGGATCCGGGACGTCGCTTCCACTCGTAGAATTCTCCGCTTCTGAGTTTTCTTTTCTCATGACAGGTTTCGCCACCCAAAAAACCGGGGGGGGGGGGTGATGATCAAGCGACCATCTTACTCTCGGACCATCTTCCTTCTTCACCTACCTTTCCCCCACTGTCTTTCTTCCTCGCTTCCCCCTCCCGCCAGTCAACGAAACGTCCCACAAGGCATGAGCGGCCTGGCTCGCCGCTCCTGCACAAGAAAGCGCCGGCCGTCCACAGGAACGTACTGCTCGTCCAATGCAAAGACGCGCGTAGATACGTCTATCTCTCTCGCACACGAGGGTCCTCCGTCGGCGCGCGTATGAGGACACCCTTCAACAGGCATCTGTCCGCTTATCTCAGCTCCCCCCTCGCACGATGGTGGGCAAAATGGCTGTAAACTACTTGTAATTTTCAAGAATTAAGAAATTATTGTAATACGATAGTTAAAAAAAACTTTGCTTCAGTTTTTTCTATAATTACATAATATCAAAATAAATTTTAATATTAATTTCAGCGCTTCCAATAAAATATGGCGAAAATTTCTTTTAAAACCTATTACATGATCTTTAAGTAAATGTTCGGTCCATGAAGTGAAATGATATTTATTGGGCATTATTTCATAATGCCATATAATTACTTTGTTGAATTTGAATGTATCTACGTGAGTTTCTAAGCGAGGGCAGAAATTAATCATTTAGACCTTCTTATCACTGATATCGGTATTTCTTCAAGAAAACACACATAGTTTCGTGGACTGTATAAATATTTAACGTGGTAATTGTTGAAAGTATATGCATTAACGCGTGACATGACATTCAAGAGAGTTAAGTGCATTCTACGACGGTTCGGTTGTTTCTGACTTAGGCTCATTTTGAAAGACGCATTGAAGCTCCAGTCGAAGTACAAGTCTTGGGAGCACCAAAAGCACCTTGTGAAATTTTCTATCTTCATGATTTAATTGAACTCGTCGGTACATCTGTTGGATGTCCGCTGTGAGTACAAATGGAAAGGTTCGAAAACAAGTAAATATTGAAAATAAGCTGTCTTGCAGTGTTGGGCCAAACATTAAAGTGTCATTTAATGACATTCCTGATGATGAATTGCCAGAGGCATAAAAACAGCACGGATTTTTGTTGAAAGACTGTATTTCTTCATAACCGCGTGATTAGGAAGACAGTTACCTTCCTCTGAGGAAGAATCTTCTAAAGGAGGAGTCATGCGACCTTGTTTTAGATAACTATCTATGCAATCTCTGTATTTTTTAACTAGATCAGAATCCTTAGACAATTTAGTCTCGAGATGGTTGCAACGTTTAATAGCAATATCGGGAGAATTTTCGAGTTTGTCCTTGTTATCATTAAAAGGTAGAGCGACTGTATAACGTCCATTATCAGCGCATGTTGTTGTTTCGAGTTAATACTTCTCACAAGTTTCTTCTACTTCCGAATGTTTGGATGCTGCTCGACCGGAATCTAGTTCCCATAAAAGTGGGACCTGAGCCATTTTTGTAAATTTACAATGGATATTATGTAACTTAGCGCGAGTTTGATGAATGCCTTCCGCTACAACCCAACCGAGTTCAGTTTCTTGCAAGACTGCAGGATGTTGTAAAATATAAATTTTACCAAGAAGTATAAGATGATAAAAAATTTGAGCTCCCAGGATCATGTCGATCCCATGTGGTCTCTGAAAGTTGAGGTCGGCTAGCACTATGTCCTTGGGTATCTCAAAGGATGAAAGATCAATGGGCGACGAAGGCATTGTGTTACTTATGTTATTCACAACGAAAAGAGAGAGACCATATTTGGTATCGTGATACCGAGATTTAATAGTGGTTGATGTTGTAAATTTGACATTAGTCAATAGATTGTCAACTGCTTCAATTGGAATGTCAGCAGGAATTTTCCGTAAGCCTATCTTGTCTGTGAATGGCTCTGATATGACATGAGGCTGGGAACCTGAATCTAGCATTAAGCGATTAGGGTGCTACCGCCCTTGTTTATGAATGGCATCTAAAATTGCTGTAACTAAAACGACTTCTGATGCGATCAATAATTGATAACTACTAACCGGCGGGTTAGATTCGGTAATCACCCGTTCTAACTCAATAGGATTCTGATTCGATTCTTTGTTTTGCTCAAAGTGTAGCAAGGATTTTTGTTTCTTACCGCATTTAGAACAACCGCGACTAATGCATTTCTTGGCTTTATGATTATTTCGCGAACAGTTTCTACATAACTAATTTGATTTTACTCTTTCATATCTAGCCTCAGTTGTCATAGCTAGAAATTTGGGGCAATTATAAGGCTAATGATCTTCTTTATATCAAATTTTACACGTTCCCTTAAAATCGCTTTGCCGTGAATCATTTGAAATAGAAGGATAAGCCATTGTGGCTCCTGAAAACGAAGATTGTGGTTGTCGTGTGTGCTTAAATGAATACGCGTATTTGAGTCTCTTTTTGTTTTTAAATGTTATGAAGTATAATTTATTGCTGTAGCTACCTTAGTTTCTTCGTCTAAGAGGTCTTTTAGTAGAGGCATTTCATTACCGCAACTAGCTTCTTGTATTTGTATTTATTCATAAAAAGTTCCTAGGGCCAGATAGCCCTATAAGGAACAGATTATACATATTACAATTAAAAAGTAATGGTGATCGATATAACGATTAAAATCAAAAATAGATATTAACAGAAGTAGTGAAGTAAACTAAGATACACATAAGTAGATGTGGTCTACTACCAGTAATATTCTAAATGTACATACGCAAATATCCATGTCTAAAAGTAAATACATTCATGTGCATGCTTATACATGTATTAA
>CAKNWU010258441.1:0-15219 GCA_932072015.1 Andricus quercustozae | reverse complement strand
GGTTAGAGCACCTGGCCGGAAATCAGTTGATCTGATGTTCGAATCCCAGTAGAGTGAGAGGAGAGCAATCTTTTTTTCTGATAAAAATTTTAATTGTAATAAATTTTAATTTATATCTCCATCTAGTCTGAAAAAGACGAAATAGTTTGTCTGTATTAGAAGAATTTAACTTTGATCGATATTGTAGATTTTCGTTATCCGCAGTATGTGTGGTGGATTTTCTCAACTGATTGAAGACTTGCCATCTCTGATGATAATACAGATTCCTACATTTTCAAACATTGTTTTGTAATATCTCTAGAGGTCCATCAAATCTCGAATTGAGATTCTCATTTTTGTTTTATCATTCGATTTTTCAGATGATGATACTCTATCAGATGATACAGAAAAGAGAAACATCGATGAAGGTCTAGCGAAGTTTTTCTTCGTGTGCAATATAAATGCAAATGTTGTGGAATCGACTTAGTTTAAAAACCTCGTTAAAGTTTTGCGGCCAGCTTATATTCCTCCTTCTGCTGAAATTCTTTTAACTAAATTGTTGGATGAAGTATACGAAAAACTTACAAATTTAAAGCTGATATTACAAGACTATTATTTTAAGACAAATTTGAAGCTGACGTAAACATTCCCTTAGGTTCCTATCAATTATTCGATGATTTGATAAAAAAAACTTTGAAGATACGAATTATTGTATAGCAGATGCAATCGAAGATTGGATCAATTTATCCAGTAAGGAATATTTTGCTGCTCAATATTAGTATTGATGGCCATTGGGGCAAAATAGAGCATCCACTGTCTCTTGTAGAAAACTTTCTACATCCTAATTATCACTGTGATAAATTAACTACAAAGCAGTGAGAAAAAGTCTTTAAATTTTTGTTATCAATTTCGAATAGCAGCAATTTAAATCAAGTAACAATGCTTAACGAACAAAGGGCATTTGTTTAAAACTCTTAAAAAAGAAAATAACCTCCCCTAAATTGTTTTGGAATTTTGCGGAATCGGATCTCTATCATGACCTAAGAATTCGCGATTCAAGAAAAGTATTAATTTTTGAAGTGCATTATTTAAGATAATTATCGCTAATCTAGTCAAAATAATCTCTGCAAGAAAACATTCAAGATACAATCAAAATTTTTAAGTAGTTTTAATTTCTTAAAGGCTGAAAAGAAAAAGACATTCAATTTTGAATAAAAATCTCAAAACAAATATATAAGTTGTATATATAATATACATAAGTTTTCGTAGACATAGTTGAAAATTTAAATGGGTGTCCCTGTTATGTAACCTTTATAAAAACCTTACAACGTGTAATATTTTAATAGTATTTATGTTATATATTATTTATGATCCGTAAAGAGAATGATTTATCTTCAATGTTGTATATTTATGTTGAAAAGATTAAAGTTTTACCAGTAATGTGAGGTTTATATAATTTGTATGAACGAGTTATATTTTATTATTATTTCGTGTAATAAGAAGTGCCTAAACGCGTTGTTTCATTAAGTAACTTCTACGAGTTTTAAAAGGTTAAGGATTTTGAAAAAGAGTGATTTAGCTTGTTTTTGGGA
Source organism: Andricus quercustozae (assembly GCA_932072015.1). Taxonomy (NCBI): domain Eukaryota; kingdom Metazoa; phylum Arthropoda; class Insecta; order Hymenoptera; family Cynipidae; genus Andricus; species Andricus quercustozae. The sequence continues at coordinate 13,648 of CAKNWU010258441.1, read as the reverse complement.
TTTATAGATTTAAATTGGGAACGTTGAGTGTATTTTGATGTAACATTTGAGCTTTTATAAAAGAACTAGAACGTTTCGTTTAAATAAACATGTTTTATTTTAATTAATTTCCACAATTCCCCATTTCATGAATATTTTCTAAATCCGAATGAAGAGCAAATTAGTTATTAAATTTTTTGTATTGCAACATCTCTTATTATTTGTAGCAACAAGGTGAAGAGGTTAATGAACCTCATTTTTTGAATAAGAATGTATTTATATAATATTAATTGGTAAATAACATTTCAATATATACATTTACACCTACAAATAATTTTTTATATAAAATCGTTGAAACACTGACAAAGAAAATTAAAAATATTTCTTCTGGTAAGGTTTTTGTTGATTAAAGAGAACGATTAAAAGTAGTAAGTCCATAAAAACTATTTTTCAACCAAAAAGATGCGTTTCAAGCAAGAAGATTAATTCTTTACCAAAAAGATGACTTTCGTAACAAACTAGTTCAGTTTTCAAAAAAAAAAAAAAAATAAATTTACATGAATTCTCGAATGAAAAAGATCAATTTTCAACTAAAAATAAAATATTGAAATTTTCAGTTATAGAAAATGAATTGTCAACCAGAAAAGAAGGATTTTTTAAACAGTAATTAAATTCTCAGCTGAAGAAATAAATTATCTACTGCAATTATAAATCTTCAACCAATAAAATGACTTTTTAATAAAATAGTTACATTTTCTACCAGAGATGAATTTTCAGCCAGAAGATTTTTCTACCATAAAAGACGAATTTTTAAAGTCTCTTCTATTTTAGTGTAGAATACTTTACAGTAAAATTTAAATAATTGTTATTAATCAATGCTAAGAGATTACTAGAAATAGGTAATATATAGGTATGTCATCGGCTGCAGAAACTATCTGAAAATGTGAAGGTCGCTGAGTATGACGGACACTTACAGAATCTTAGTACACTTCAACAAAATTCATCAGTATGATTTTTCGAAACACTAACAAGCCGAAACAAGGTCGACGATATACGGCAGACGAAGACTTTTATGCTATCGATTTACAAGAGATCGTGTGGTTTCTAACCAATTCCGACACCAAGAAGAGTTCGGCAAGTACGAAATAACTGATAAATTAGAGAAGGTCTGCGTCCTCATGTGGGATGAAGTTTCACTAAGGCTACATGTACAGTATTGTGTTAAAAGGGGATTAGTGTACTAGACGAACTTGTGAATAAGATGATCACGCATTAGTTTTCATGCTGCGGGGAATCAAGATGGTTTACGATGGTTTGTGACCAGGGCTCCTCCAATATGAAGGCTATCAAGTCCTTGCAGCCAGAAACAGATAGAATTCGATAAAATAAGGGAATTGAGAAGTGTACGTTTTTTCTTACGTTACGTACTTTATTATTTTTCAAGAAATTTTATCTCAATAATTAGCGTAAGCATTTTCTTGCTTATTGGACAATCCTCATTGACAGCGTCGAAATTGTTCTCGTTTACGATCCACCCCAAGTATTAAAGTGCATGCGGAACAATTTCCTAAATAAGGATATGGATATTGATTTCGATCAACCGAATTTAAAAGACAGAAAGTTCGCATCCTGAACACACATTGTAACAGCAGACGAATTCAATGTATACTCTGAATTTTTAGAAAGATGATACGGTCCGTCCTCAACCGGAGGGATCGTTCAAGGATTAAAGACAATGATGGAAGCTTGACAGGAGATTTACTCCATGGTTGTGGATTAACCATTTTGTGAAAAAATTATTTAAAATAAAATTCTGCTCCTCGGGATTGCAAAGGTTTGGTTTCCGCCTGCAATCCAATTTAATATCTTCTAGGCGTTTGCGCGTGGACGGAATGAAACCATCAGGGACCCGTTGTACGTTCCACTCGAGAACGTTTGGATCCAAACTTAGGACCGTCACCCGATCCTGGTAGCACGCCACGGGTATTAGTGTTTTGCTGGCGGCACTGAATTTTGCCCGATGTTCTCGCAAGCGCTTCAAAGCCTTGCGCGGCGAAACCTTCCTTGAGAGTGTAGGGGCTAAATGTCCCAGTGGCGAGACCAATGCCGTTGGTATTGGCAACCCCTTCGGTCCTTGGATGGCGATCGGCGGTGTCACCTACTGGTGACGGTGCTGGATGACGCCTCTATCTCTTGTACTGCACTGCGTGGATGGACAGGCGATGCTCCTTCACCTGCTCCAGTCGATACTGCCAACGCGGCCGCTGCCTTTGCACGCTGCCGGGCAGGTCTCTGCCACTTGTTTAATGCCATCCACCCTGTACTCAAAAAGACGACCTGTTAAGGTGCCTTGAGCAGTACCGAATGAAAGGCGTCTAGGAACAAATAGCTACCCAAAAAATAGAAATATTGTGTCGTAAATAATTAACAGGACAGGATTAAACTATAACGGAGTATAAGGAAACCAAAATTTACAAAGTAAAGAAAAAAGAAAGTGACTAGGAAAAACCCGCGCAAGTCATCGTTGCTGTGCCCGTACCTGGGCACTTGGAATTTTCCTAGCTATCACGTGATGGATGAGTGGCTAGCAAAGGTCGTCACAGCGGCAGAGGAAAGGAACCTTGAGAAATTACAGAATTGAAAAACTTTCAGTAGCGAACTATTTAAAGGTTTCTTTCTTCTGTCGCTCGTTACAGCCCACGCCGTATATCAAAGACATGTGCCAGAATTGACGCAGCAGCACGTTTACATAGACAAAATGAAGACAATGAGTGTGAACCTTGTGATGCAAGTCTTGAGCGGGAAAATGTTTCGTTTTGGCGACATCCCAGCAAAAGCAGGTAAGATTGACTCCATGTTCAAAGTACTATTGTGATGCACTGAAAGAAGGTTAGCACAGGAGTCACATACGCTATCGTACTACAGAAGCCCCATGAACCTTGGAGCAACAGCGACGTCATTTCTAGGCAAGCCACTGCACCAAACATTGAGAAGATCAGACTTTCGTGCTGCGGTTGTGAGGCTCTGGGGCAGCAGCCATACAAAACTGAGAGAGCGTCTACACTAAATAGAATTTCTTTCAGTGTGTATATTCAGAAAATATGTTTATATAATAAATATCCTTTAATTTAGTCTAAAAAAAGCGTCCTTCTTAATATCCTACACTTTCTTTATCTTTTTCAGGAACGATTCATAACAAAATTGGACCGCTAACCTTACTTGGTCCGATGGGTTTTAGAACAATGAATTTTTTAAGAACGCGAGGTGAAAATTGAGAAGCATGCGTTTTGTAGATCCTCAAACTCGAAAGCTTGTTCCAGCTGATATTCCATGCTTACATAATTTAATTGATACTTTGCATGGATTTGAGTTCCTCTAGAGAAAATTGCATTCTCTTGACTTTAAAAGGTTTTGACACAAGAAATATTAATCAGGATATCCTTGAGAATTTCTTTGGCCAGGTTAAGGCGCACGACTTCAGGTCCAACAAACATACGTGCCGGGGCTTAACCCTTCGAGTACACACCTATTTTTCGAACTCTCGTCTATAACGTCACAACTACTGGACCTGTTTACTTACCAACATTTGGAGGTATACTTTCAAGTATGTTAAAGTAATTTATAAGTATTATAAGTGTCTTTAAAATATTTAACATGCAAACTCTTTCTCGATCAAAAATGTTCATGGGTCAAATCAGTAACCCAATATTTACCAGACGATGTGGATGACGATAAATTAGCCCTCAAAGATGAGAGCCATGTTTTAAATGAAGGTGACGAGCTGCGTGAAATACCAGGAAACATTTACGTGCATAGTCACTTTGGTGGCTTAATTAAAGCGTTGCAAAGCCGTCTGCCTTCAATTAAAGCATTCTCCGGCTGTTTAGATGCATATCAAAAAATTCATCCATGAGGACTCAAGGAACTGGTTTTAGGGAAGTGCATTTGCATGCGAAACGTCTTCTGGGCCAGATTTTTACGAGGAATATCTCACACGCAAGAAAGATGCTTTGAAAAACTTCAAAGCTGTTTGCGTTGAAATCTATGCGCAAGCAATTTTAACTTACATTAACAGTTTCGAAAGAGTTTATTGTGCCTAGAAATACTAATCTACTGTTTTTACCTGTGAAACTGACTTACCAGTGCTTTTTAAAAACCATCCGTAAGGATAAAAGACCTTCGGTCACAATCAAACCAAAGCAAGGTACAACCGGACCGAAGCAAGCGAAAATTAACGCTCCGAAAATAGAACCCAAAAACCCGAAACTAGTCGTGAGGAAGCGAAATCTGAAACTAATAAAGGTAGAATCCGCCGCAGAAAAATCGAAAGAAAATGTACCGGAAGTACCAATTGAACCCCCAACGAAAGAAGTTGTATGTAGATAATTTCTCAAAATAGAGAAAGATGTTTTGATTCATGCAATGAGAGTTCGATCCGAAGTTGCAAAGGAGGATTTGAAACTCCAAGAAGTTTCACTCCACATCCCTGAAGTTGAATTCGATTTAGTGGACGGAGAAATCGGCTTCAGCAATGCAGAGCTCATTGTCTTGGATGATGAACTCGAGACAACACTTAGGGAATCAGATACAAAACTAATCCGCATGAGACGTTAGAGCAAGGTTCAGCATTCCAGAACACCAGCAGGAAACACTAATGGCCTTGAAACATGTTATTCATTTATTTTTTGGTCTCCTTTATTATTTTCATACCTTTCCCGGAGTCAAATCTATCATTGGGGAACGTTCAACCAAGGGAGAGGCAAAAACTAATTAAAGCACTCGAAGTTATATTTGAGTGTCTACTACGAGAGAATACAGTCTCTTTATATATAATCTTTCTCACCGGTTTGCTACCCAACTGGTGTAATTATGCATTCACGATCTTTGGATGTAATTTGAATCAGCCGCACGTATCCCGAAGACCTAAATCATCGATTTTTAAATCTCGATACTCATGTATTTCCGCTGCCATATTGAACTGTCACTCTTGTTATAACCGTCCCATCGCAAATGTCGAGCTCCTATGAGGGAATGAACATTTCAGCTTGCGTTTTCACTAAATACCGAAAAGCTTTAGAATCTGCAATGAAAGTAGAGGAATGGATATGAACTTTTGTTTCCCAGTAAGCTTAATGGCCAGACGGGCCCCTTTTTTTGAAAATTGGAAAATCTTCAGCCACGTATTCGGACCATGGAGTTCTGCCACCTCCTAAGCGTTTCCGGCGAGTGTTTCCTGTTATCATCATAGAGACTTTGTAAATTTCTTTTAAGAATTGTACTCTCACTACCTTTGAATTCAGAAATTTAGATTTTAATCGATTGTTGCTTAGTTGTCGAGTTCGGAAGTAATGATGGTCAGATCGTAGGTAATAGTAGTAATTTCCCAAGCAGAATTACGGTTGATTATAAATTTTAAGTTCATAATTTTTTATTTTTGTTTGAATAAAAGTTAAAATGCTTCATTGTTGACTAGAAAAGTGGCCTATGAATTTCTCGATTATTTAACGCACTCCCTCTGCTTTTTTTGATCGAATTTAGTAAACAGAAATTTAAAAATATCAAATGCATAGGAAAAAATTTTAAAACAATCTTATTCTCAATTTCTTACCCAATTTTAAGTGTTTTGCGATTTTAATTTTACTTTTACTTTTAAAAATTTTGTCGTATTGCACTAAAAAGTTTTAACATTAACTCGCAAAACATTGGTAAACTTTGGTAAACATTTAGGCAGTCGTTAAAATGGCTGTTCGTCCATTACAACGCCTAGCGCAAAAACTGTTAGGTCTGAAGACTTTATTTTTTACGTGAAGAAGTGTTTCTAGTGTCTGATGTGAGAAGAAATACTGATAACTTGGAGCTAAATGCTCATCATAGCGTTGGAATACAAAAACATGACAATTTTCACTCTAAATGACCCTGCTAGCACGCCTAGCGCAAAAACTATTATGTCTGACGACTTCATTTGTTGCATGGATATGGTTTTCAAGTGTCAAATGCGCGGATAAACATTGAGAACCCTGGCCGAATGCGCATCATAGAGTTGCTATGCAAAACATAATAACGTAGCCCTTTTTACTCAACAATTCTCACAATAGACTAAAATTTGGTTTGAGACCAGCATACAGGATCATACGTTATAAACATACGTATAAACTCCTAGGGTCAACATTAAAAACATTATTCACAAAGAAGGAGGGTCAATAAGGCCGGTTTTTGAGCCATCTACTGATTGGTCTCAAAAGTTATTTCAAGAAATAGGCATTTTTAAGTTCGTATTTTACGTTGGTTTTCGCACTTTGATTCAAATCATGCTGGATTTCACATGGTTATTATTGGTCGCGCAAGATCGTACTTTGCCAAAAAATGCGGATATATATGTGTTACAACATATGTTAAAGCCATCATTTTTATCGAGGTACTTAACCTTTAAAATAAGGCTTATTGTTATGTTCTATTAGGTCTGTGAATATAAAAAAAGTACAAATGTTCTGCTTTATCAGATTTATTAGCAATAATTTCTCTAAAATGATCGAAACAAACCTAAAGAGACGTGTTTCTAAGAAAAGGCATATTAGATTAGGATCAATCATAACTTATGGTCAATTAGAGGCTACGTACTCTGCTAGAGTTTTATTCGTCAGAATCGGTTTGTTCATCTGAATATGATGTTCCTTCTCTTTCATCTTCCGACCAACTCGATGCATTATTCAAATGACTTTTGAATTCACGTGAACGTCTGTGAGTGTTTTGTTGATATCAAGAGTAACCAACATACCACAGAACACTGGAAATGTGAGCGCAACATCCTACCACTCTCGCACCACTTTTGCACTGGCAGTAACAACCACTGATCGGATTTGGCCCAGCATTGGTTTCTATCCATAAGTTATACGCATTGGAACATGTATGAGCTTGTTTCAGCTGACACACCCCGAGTGTAATGTATTGCAACTCATCAAGCGAAGCCAATAGAAAAAATTATGTCACCGATCAGATGATCATCGTGATTGTCATGTTGCTGCAAATTATTAAAACCAAAGAGTCATCTATCAGTAAATTAGGATGAATGGGCATTAGATGTTCTCAAAACTGCTTTTAATAAAACAGTAATCATTCAGTTAAAGGTTTCCGATCATTGTCGACTCTTTTCGATTTAAAAGCGTCGGATTACAGGTGCAAAAGAGACGAGTTCTTCTGAAAATGATTCATCAAATAGTTTAGAACCAGGTAAGGTTCGGATTTCTAAAAATCCAGAATCTTCCAGTGAAGATGGAACAGTGAAGTAGGAAAATCAAACTTTCAATAAGAAGATGTATGATTTCCCAATCCAGATACATTTTCTGTCATCATAAGAATAATCATATCAGAATTAAACCTTTTGCTGCATTGAGGGTTTACGTCGATACTGGTATTTTGATTCCTGCTAAAGCGAGATGCTGTGCTTCTCATTTCGATGATGATGGTTTTCTTAAGAAAGAGTCTTTTGCATCAATTTAAGCCACCTCTGATTTTACTTACATGAACGCAGATTCGATTTCTGAGCTTCTAAATGATTTGCGTGAAGTACGTTCGACAAAAGGTCGTTCTGTGCGTATGTGCTTAGCATTATTGGTGATCAAGTTGCTCACGGGTCTTTCCAATACGATTTTATCAACTCTTTTTGGCATATAAAACCGAAGACTTCGCACAGGAAATACGACAGCAAGGACATTTCTGATGTCCTCCTTTGTTCCTCATCATCTTGGTATAGATAGCATATCTCCCGAGTCAAGAAATGGCAAGAAAAACGACGCTAGAATCTTTGTCAGTCTTTTCAAACAGAACTCAATGGAACTGCGTAAATAAATGCCCTCAAACTCTGTTATCATTTTCGATCGCGGTATTCGGGGCTCTCTGAAGTTCTTAGAAGATCTTGGATTCGTTTCCAAAATGCCTCATTTTCTGCAAAAAGGATCACAGCACTCTACGACTCAAGTCCTATGGGTAGTTGGAGCAATCCATGGGTTGATAAAAACGTGGAGAGTAAGAAATGCAAAATTTGTTATGATTACTGAGTAATCACATAATATTTGTTCACTTCCTTGGTCCACATTTAAAGAGTATGATTTGCTTGTCATGTCCTTGGCAGGACATGAAATAGATAGTCAGATTCAAAGGGAATGCTTGGGTATCATCTTCCATGAGTATGTAGGTCTAGATGACAATTTCATCACCACTGAATAACGGTCATTATCAGACATCATCACTGAATCGATTCAGAATAAGGATAAAGACGATAATGAAGAAGATGATGATGATGGCGATAACGAATCACCCTTTACTCCTCCATCGAGATCAGCTGCATTAGATGCACTCTCTATCCTAAGAGCATATTTTGAAGGTTCTTTAAATGAGTCTGAGAAATTTTTCGGTAGCCACCATAAAACGAAGGATAAAATCATTCAAACAAAACGTAATAAACTGCAGAAAACCGCTTTACAGGACTTTTCCAGCAAGCTTATTTTAGATGTACATACCATTTTTCATAAATAATTTTTTACTTACAATAGAATTAATTAATGTTAATTGGTGATGGTTATTAATAATGATGACGAATTTCATGATTTATTAATAAAATAACAACAATAGCGATTGACATAAAGTGATTACACTATTGGGTACGACGCAAAGCATAATTAATTTTTTCCATTGGTCGCCCAAACTGAAAGAAAAATTGATCCCTAAAGGAATCCGTAGGCAACACTGGTTCTATCACCATGCCAAATAAGCGTACCTTAACTCTTCCATATTGATTATTAAGATCCGCTCTAGGAGCCACGAATGGGTACAAAAATCCATCATGGACATATCCAATAATGTAACCATTCTCTACTTCTACTGGCCTCTTTATGTGGTCAAGCTAAATCTGCAAAACGAGAGTACGAATTTTTTATTTTTTCCTTTCATAAGTTTAAGTTTTCCAATTAAAATTCAAGTGGTTGAACTTTGAAAATTGTTGTCAACAATTTTCATTTTTGTTTTCATTTTTGATATTTCCCCTTTAAAATTACATTATTTTGGATCATTCAAATAAAGACTGATAATTCACTGAAATTTGTATGAGCCGGCCTGACATTTTTGCTTGAGATGTTCCTGAGATATCATTTTGGTAGGGCTATGACCGATTCTAGTTTAGGAGATATTCACGTTTTTCTAATTTGAGGTCAAAATTATTATTTTCGTGTTCGAGTGAGGAATTATATTGGGATCTATAGTGAATCTATTGGGACTATATTCATATTCAAATTGTAACCGGAATGAGGTGTATATCTGGTTAGAAGAACAAGTATTAAACGCGTGCTTATGGCACTCGCCAAGTTTAGATGCGTTTTTCTCAAAAAAAGATTTTTAGGAGTTCCCGATTCAATAATTCCCTAGTGACTCGTTTTTTAACTGAGGGGGTTCGTTTTGGGCCTAAAATGCCGATAATTTACCCGGCTATACCGACCATAAATGCCTTTTTCATGCGGAGGCCCACATATGTTTTGTGACAAACTACTATTCGAACAAATGGAAATTAAGTTACATGGCATTTTTGGTATACATTAAATACCAATCATGATCAATGGCCTTTATGTAACAATTTGAAGTTTACTTTAAATTATAAATATTATGTACTTACCAACAGGGTTAGTGGAAATCATTAAAGAGAAACAGAAAATTCCAATCGCGGTCATCATCTTCTTAATGTGAAGGAAACCACTTATGAAGACGTTCGATAAGAATGTGATATACTTTAGTATATATTAGCATAGTCATCATCTCACAAGTCATTCTAAATAATTTGTCTTTTATGACTGTTTCCAGGCTCGGTCTATTCAATAGGCTGAAATTGCGACTTTTAGGACTATGACGCGGATGTGTGAGAGACTATAAAAGGTGTGAAATTAGTTAAAATGCCCATCACAGATGAAGCTAACGAGTTGACCGAGCCTGTATGTTTCTTCCACACTTTCGTTGTAACCAGACCCTCCAAGCCTCTATAAATTTTCTTGTAACTAAAATTTTGGATGACTTAGGTACGCAGTACCGTTGTCAGGTAAATATGGGCAGAATGTGTGCAATTGTTAATCTTGCCGATCCTAACAAAGGTGCTTTTTAGAAGTTTCCATATCCCAACGTAGACAAAAAGAGCGAATTGATTCCACCTGTCACTTACCTCCAATTTCCTTGATTACAATTTACGAATTGGAAATTTTCATGTTTTCTGGTTTTTTAGCTGGCAGATGAGACTTTTTTCATAGAAGGAGATATCTAGATTAACAAAATTGACAACCGTTAATATGTGTGACTTTTATTTTGCTTTTGACTATGCCTCATCATTTACAAACCGTTTGCTAACCTTGTCTTTAACATGGCGCCCTGCATGAACGTGTACCTGTACTTCGTAACAAAGTCGCCCAAAAACTTAATTGACTGGTTGTAACGGTACTTCAGATTCGATCTTCTTCCTATTCTGCGTGACACTATACCTGCTTTACTAAAAGCTTTGTATATCCGACCATGACCAAGTTGCGTGAGTGTGTTCTCTACTGAATATGAAACATAATGTCGGGCAGGAATTAACTGAGCCAACTCTCAAGAGATTGCACTCGGTCTGGTTTCCTGACGTCCCTAGTAAGGCGAGAGAAACCCAGTGACAGAAAGGTTCTCCCCGCCCAAGACGGCCGAGTTAAGACTTAAGTGCATTTAGACTTCAAGGTTGGCTTTTTTAAAGAATTCAAATAAATGATTAGCAATTTTAATGGATGGATGGCTAATCATTGATACGAACAAAAGGGGGAGGGCATTTCAGAATTTTTTATAGGGCTTTAGTTAGGTCAACTCTATAGGCACTGAATCTGGTGCAAACCCACGGGGTGTGGTCTAGGTCTTCGTCGACCTCAGAATCGCAGGGATATCCTCCAGAAGGTATTAAATGTTTCCGTGCAAGGCTAGCGTTCAAGGCATAATGATTTCTTCTCATGCCACATAGGGAGACTATCCAGTATCCGCTCTCCAGAGGCAGAGAATGATGAGAATCAGGTTTATTTTTATTTTTTGTAGTATCGTTGGGTGAAAAGGACATCCTCATTTTTCCTATTTATGTATAGTAACTGAGGCAAACTTTATCGATAGTTTTTTAGGCAGTGTCGACGAAATCAGGGAGAAGTAGAGGAATATTGAAAACGGAGGCTTCTTTAGCTGCTGATTTAGCCGCCACGTCCGCTGCTTTGTTTCCCGGTATACCCATATGTCCAGGGATTCATACCAGAAAGACTACGTACCTTAGTTTGTCTAGAACTGCTAAACGATTTTTAATAATAAAGACTAGGTAAGAATTTATAGCACTAGGACATTTCATGGCAATGCTTTAAAGAAAAATGAGTGAATCTGTCCAAATTACTGATTTAGAAACCCGGTTTTGGATAGTCTAATCTAGTATGTAGAATATAGCTATTGCTTCAATCGCGCAAATAGAGGCTATTGTTTCAGGTATTAATTTTGAACCCGCTGTATAAAAATGGATTCGTATGGAAATTTATATTGAGGGTGCGTTTCTAATCTGCGGATCCGATATTTAACGTCTTCAACATTTTCAAATGCATTGAGAAGAACAAATCGGCCTATGATACCTGCTTTTAATTATTTTATCGTATTCAGATAGGCGGTTGATCAAATATCTGGAAGCGGGTGATTAAGGTCTGAGAATGTTCTAATAACTTTTTTTGTGCCGAAAAGCGGCTTTTTTTAAGGAGTTTCGCAGCATTCTGCCATCATAACTTTGAAAGGGGTTTGCTGGGTGTCAGGATCGGTTGTTTTTCTGTTAAAACGAACAGCTCTAATGACCTTGGTCTTGCCTCTCAGTGCGCTAACGACCTCAATATTTCGTACGATTTCTGATTCGGAGATTTCGTTGAAACGCCGCGAATAACACCCTGGCTAGGGTAGCGCTGAACGATGAGGTGGCATTTCCCTTTTTCAAAGACGCTGTACCGGAGTTAGGGGGGAGGGGGTGCATAGTTTCCCTTGTCTGAGAGAATTTGGCACTACTCAGATTGAGGTTAGCCTGGTTAGGAAAAACGCTCGAAGTTTCCCGAGGGCTGTTGGAAGATTGTGTCTCCGGAATGATATTTTTATCTGAGGCGCTTGATGAGGAAAAAATGTGAGCGGTATCCATGTCTTCTATATCATCGTCTGGAAAAGACTTCTGGGATGCTAGTTTCGTATTTTCAGAAAAATTCGCGAACATTAGGAAACCGCTCGCGGGTATAACCTGATAAACTTCTGCATTTTTGTTCTTAAGAAACATAAGAGCTTTTGCGCCATTTTCGAGAACCTGCGAGGGGATGTATATCAGTGGTTCAGTTGTCACATTTGAAAGGGCTTCCTCCAGATTACTTAGAATTTTATTACTCGTGGCCGTTTACTTTCTTCCTCTCGTGAAGAAAATCAACGAGCACAACCCCTTAATGATCCCGAAAAAATCGTTACGAGCTCCTATTTTCACGCCCCACGTGACGCTCAGTCTGGACCGCCGCGCATGTGGCATGTTTTGTTTAACTTACGCAATAGATACTGAAACTTCTTTCTCACTCATCGCGCAATCTCCTTAACCTTAATCTGTTCGCGTGGGCTCACCAGTGAGCTTTGGGTGAGATGGGAGGGGCATGCATGCATTAGTTACACTTTCGACCTCTATTTACGGAAATTTCCGCTATTTCCGACCAAAAGTTCCTTTTTTTTTCTTTTTTTTTTGTACCACCTACTCGTAAGTTGATTATATCGTAGTTTCAAGTTACAAGTGTCAAGTTATGTACTTTTTACAAGAAGCCTTCTTTGAAGTGTCAATTATACTTAAGCATATTTTAGTTTTATTTTAAATTCTAGTTTTATTCTAGTTTAATTGAATGAAATTACATTTTTGCCGAAAAAAAGTTGAACAAAAAATCCTTTTCAAGCTAGAATCTATATTATGTAGATGGCTAACTATATGTTGTTTAAATAAAGAATTTTGATAAAGAAGGTATTTGCCGAGTTGTATCAGAGTTTCTTTGCTTTTATGGCACTAAATAATTCACAAAAAGTAGAGAAAACATCATGATAATCATGAAAAAACGTGGGCGGTCAACTGACCGCCGTGCGATCGCTCGTGTGACTCAAGTTGGCGCGAACGGATTAAGGTTAACCAAAGAGAAGGGAGGGCCGGCGCAGTACTGAGTAAGTCTGTAATAACCCCGCATCAGCCTTCAATTGGTTCAAAGTTGATACGGTCGCTTATGTGACACTGCGGAAGAAATTCCGGTATATATTTGAATGTGCCTCGTAAAAATGTACAAAAATCAAAAAATGAACGCAGGTAAGATCTTGGAAGAGAAATAATTCTTTTAAAAAAGTGATAATAATTCTCAGTGTTAAGCCGACTTCATTTTATTTATTCATTAAATTCTCTCATGGTGTACCCAATCTCAAAGAAAAAGTTGTCAAAGGAAAATATTAATTGCTTCATCCCCTAGATGACACTGGTATGCCATCGAAATGAACAAGAGCAGACGACAGACCGCAATCATAACACGAGCTCACAACAACAAATTTTTGTTCTTAGTCTTGGATGCCAATATGATATTCCCATGTATTTTTTCCCGCTAAA
>CAKNWU010258418.1:0-10561 GCA_932072015.1 Andricus quercustozae | reverse complement strand
TTTGTAAGTTTTGTCGGGTCTACATTAATCGCATTCGTCAGAAAGGAGAAATTTCTTACTTCACCGGGTGAGATCCGGATTAATCACATTCCTAAATTCGTACAAGTTTAGGATATAACCGGATGAGATCCGGATTAATCGCATTCTTAAAATCGTACAAATTTGAACTTAACCGGATTAATCGCATCCGCTGGTTCGTACAAAGAACGGACAAGAATGGACACAATCTGGATTTATCACAGTCGACAAAACTTACAAAACAGGCACATGACCGGACACAATCCAGATTGATCACATCCTTCAGACCATACAAAAAAGGGACTCGAACGGACAAAATCCGCATTTATTGCATCCGGCAGACCTTACAAAGCACGGACTTGACCGGACACATTTGGGACTAATTGCATCCGCCAGTCCGTGTACATAGCGGACTCAACTGGGCCGATGTCGGGCTGATCGCGTCCGACGTCCGTCCACAGACGGACACAATTCGCATTGATAACATCCGTCAGACCGTACAAAATACGGACTAAAGCGGATCTGACCCGGACTGTTCGAATCCGCCAGACCGTACAAGTTTCGGATTCTACCAGATGGTATTCGGATTTATTTTCGTGTTCCATCGGCTAGACAAATTTCGGAAACGACCGGATAGAATCCGGAGGGCATAAACCCGAGGGAATATGCACTAAGATTTCATACGACTGCTAGACGACACAATCTGTGCTACATTCTCTTCGAATCTCTCGCAGTTGAAAATTACACACAAAACGACAACTTCCTAACATTCATTTAAGAGAAGATATTTATAAGCAGGAGTAAATTGTTTTAGCGAATCATTAATAAACTTACATTAATTATCACCTCACTTAAAGTGAAAAGCAGAAAAGAATTGGGAATTAAAAAAAAAACCGCAACTTTCTAGCTCTACTATAAAAAATATAGTTATAAACAATAAGAAATTGTTCGAACGAAGACTTTGTTATCTTGCTTGTAATTATTACCTCGATGTAAATAACGCGGTAAAAAAAAGGTTGGAAATTTCAGAAAAAACTGCAACTTTCTAGCATTATTCTAAGATAAGTTAGGCTGGTAAGACCTGACCAATTATTTATTGTGGGTTTCTGAATCATTTGTCAGTTCTGTGGGAACTATGCTAGTGTGCAGTGTTTAAATAAATAAATGTAGTAAAGTTTGAAAGATTTATTAAAGAGAAGAACAGATAAATAGTTTACAGTTACAATAAAATAAACTTTCGTTTACCTTTCTAAGCAAGAAAGGGCGAGAGAGGATTTGCTTGTCGGTTGCATCTCCGTGTTTATCGTAGAGCAGCGACGTAACTCTACAGGATGTTTGTTTGATGTTTACTTTGAATGTAAAATCAAGAGCTCGCGACTTAATCAAAGCGGTTCTCCGTTTAGGGATATTTCACAGTCAGGTAAAAGCTCGCGACTTAATCAAAGCGGTTCGTAAATTATGTGGACAGTATGACTGCTGGAACGGTAAAGACGATGAACAGGGAGGTTTCCGGGGTTTATATAATCCTTGCTCCCTATGGGCGTGCAATTGTGCGATCGGCACGTACGTAGAAATAATGCGATTGGCACGTACGGTGAAATAATGCGATCAGCATGTACGGTTCTAATAATTGAATGAGTACATGCAATTAAAGATTAAATCACTCTAATGGGTGTCAGGTTACACGAGCGACCGACTAGTGAGTTTCCTTCTTTTAACGTCCGCAGTTACCGATTACCTCTTCTCTAAGTGAGTTATAATTTAATAGTAAATTGTAGTATGACATTATATTGATAACATATTACTTTACTTTTAGACATACGTGTGTATTCATCTTCCATGTGATTAGTTTTACTTTGTTATTGTTTATGTTTCAGACAATTGGGAATATGCATACATTCGTATGTTATTAAATATACTTCATCTTCCTATAACGGTAGGTTGCACCTAGCTAGGCGGTACATCAAATTTGGTAAAATTTCGGGATGTAAAAATATTAATATAAATAATAATTGTTTAAACAATTAGTTTTGTTGACTTTAACTAAGTAGTTCTTGGCTTTAACTAAACAGTTAAAAAATAATAAATAAACTTTATGGTGCTTGCGAAGCCTCTAAATATAATTGTTTTTAATATGCATTTATTTCTTTGTGTACTTAAACAAACCTGTAATTGGCTATTAAGGGATTTATATCTAGTAATATGTTGAAGGATTTTCAAAACTTTTTTTAGCTATGTTAAGAACATTTTATTTCAATGCACTAAGGAGGATCAATTACTACTTTTATAACTTTTTTATATATTTATCATAAATTTATATTATGTGAGAAGTTGTAGGCTCCGGAAGCTACGATCATGGTTCCTTAAAGCAACCAATCCCGACGCAACTGGAACGTTTACGTCATCCACTTCTGCTCCTTCTGTCCTAAAAGGTAAGCAAGAGCGGGAAATTTACGCGAGAGAACATTTTTTAACACTGTTCCTTGGAGTCAGGTCTCTAGCCGCGGCTAACCTTATGCAGTAGAAGGGACAGTTGGAGATGAAGGTTTCACCTCTGGATACTTTTTTAGAGCTACCAATCTTTGTAGAATGTTATGAGGAACAGTGTTGATGGACCAGATGAAGTGATCCCAGAAGAACAGCCTTTTGCATCCGGTTTGCGATGGAACGAGCCTGACGCTAGCAAGCCGGAATCTTGTTGAGTTGACTCAGAAATGAAGCTTTCATACCTACAAGATAGCCGATTATGAGAACTACAAGGTGGACTTTGTAGCCTTGGTACAGCCTGCTAAGCTCGAAAAGAAGTTCATGATATTTTACCCGTTTTTCTTCCTCCTTTGCCGTGATATTACCATCGGCTGGTGCCGAGAATTCAATCATGTATATGAACTTGGTCTTCAGATCTTGGAGGACAATATCCGGCTTCGTAGCACTGATACGTTGAGTGGTGGAGAATGAGAAAATCCAGTAGATCTTACACGCATCATTCTCCACAACGTACTCGAGTTCCCCCTGTGCGTATGGAAAGACGGGCAATATATCAACACCATAAAAGTGCCTAAGATGGTAATATAACACTTTTAGAGCCCTATTGTGTCTCTCTATGTACCCGTAACTTGCATACTTTGAGCATCCACTGAGAACATGTCCAAGTGTTTCTGACTCTTGCTTACACGCTCGGCAGTTAGTATCACCTACAGGTATACTCATTATGCGCTCGCGGTAAATTAAGGTGTCTATAACGTCGCCTTGACAGGTAAAAAGAACTCCTTTAGTCTCCGATCTCAATCCAGCAGACTTGAGAAACATGTTGGACAGACCTATCGACAGCTCTTCTCTACGTATGATGCCGTAGAATTTACCATGAAGGGGCTTGTCAGCATGTTCTCTTAGTAGAAGCCTATGTTCTGCTTCCTGTACACGACTTTTGAGCTCCGAAGATGTTAGTGATGCTGCCCCTTGTGTGCTATCGCTGGAATCAAATGGGAGGCCATCTCGTCTGCGGCCCTCTCTGCGGCACTGTATAGAAGCGCCGCAACATTGACGACTTCATGTTGATGTACGAGTCGCATAAGAGAATCTGCATTATTTAGAACTGAGCAGGCTGTAGCCAGAACCGTTCTTCGATGAAGACACTCCAAGCTTAACAAGCCTCTACCCCCCTTTATCTCTAGGTAGGTATATTCGAGGTACGGAAGATCTAGGATGATGACTTCGATGGATTGTCATCATCTTGTGTGTACTTCGGTCAAGTTGCTTCAACTCATCGACGTTCCATTTTGCTGCGCCAAATGTGTGGAGCAGTATAGGAACGGCCAGCATATTGGTCGCCTGGATCTTATTCTTTCCAGATAATTTGGAAGCCCAAATTTTTTCTGAGAATTTGACGATACCTTTTCACAAGGGCCCTTTTTAACACACGCACATTTGCGTCACACGCACATCCTGATCGTCACGGGATGGGGTAGTTTCTAGTCGTCCTTGGTGTAGGTGGACGCAGATACACTTGTCCAGTCCAAAGCTGATGCCAATCGCTTCAGAGTACCTATTCACCGCCTCCATAAGGATGTTAAAAACCTCTTTCGAGGAAGCAAAGAGTTTAAGGTCGTCCATGTATAAGCGGTGGTTGACCTTATATTCTCTTCCGTTCAGCGGGCCACATAGGTATCCAGAGCTTTTGCCTCGGAGGACAAGAGATAGAGGCAAGAGGGAGATGCAGCAAAGTATCGGACTTCGAGAGTCTCCTTGGAAGGCCCCCTCTTATATGTGATATAGCTGGTGGTCACTTGTCTTTTGTTAAATGTTATGGCATACCTTGTCCGCCGCAAGAGCACAAGCTCTTTTATGCATCTCACTGTTTTTGGATGCACCTCCAGGCACTCAAGGAGCTTAATAAGTAGCTCATGGTTCGAGTTATCGAATGCCTTACGGTAGTCAATCCAAGCCATGAACAGATTTTGTCGATACTTGATCGAGTCTTGGGTAACACACCTGTCTATTAACAGGTTCTCGCTGCAACCTGCCAGCCGTCTCTTGCATCCACGTTGTTCAACTATTGCACTCCATACCGGCTAGACAGATGTTAATATCCTCTCTTTGATGATACCAGCAAATAGCTGGTATCTGGTATTTAAGCAAGCTATGGGCCTGTAGTTCTGTGGACTTGACAAATCTCCGGACTTAGGGATCAATACCGTCCGTCTTCTCACTAGAAACTACTGGATGAGTTGTTCTCCGTTTAAGAAAGAAGTAAATAAACGAGCTAGATGTTGGTGCTTAGAAGTGAACTTCTTCCACCAAAAGTTGGTGATTTTATCTGGTCCTGGAGCAGAAAAGTTCTTAGTTCTAGCGTTATTTTTCTTCACTTCTTCAAAAGTAATTACTAGACACTCTTCCTCAGGAACCGGCAACCTTTGCCTTTGGCCAAAGTTACGAAAGAGTGATATATCTGAAGCGTCTTCATTTAGTTGATAAGTATCTCCATACACTTTCTCCCAGAAGACTTGAATCTCTTCTCGGCTTGGCGGATTTTTAAGGGCACGTGACGTTTTATTGAACAGACGGGAAGGATGAGTTGAGAAGGTGGAATTTTCTGAATCCATTATACTCGTCGTTCAAGGCGTTGTTTCGCTGCTAAAAGAGATCTTATTTTTTGCGTATAGCGCTGCTTGATGGTCAACAGTTTACACTTGTTCAGCGTGTGATTTGGTTTCCTTAAGTTTCGAGCAAGTGCCCTAACTTATGTAGTGCATTTTTTATTTGATATTATGTAGCCAATCATGCAATGAATATTTGATGCATGCCGTCTCCCCGTTCCAATTTTAAACTGAAGCTGTGCAATACGCTCGCGAGTCTTACTCAGGCGTACTAAAGTATCGTTACTTCTATGGTCGCTACGCAGGGAGACCGCCTTCTCGTAGACAACACAGTTCAGATTCCAGAGATTAACATCTTCGGGGAGTAAATCGGGGAGAACATAATCAGCTTCAGATAATTTGTCCATCCAGAGAAAGACTTTTTGGTGGGTAGATCTCCTACTTCTCATGTTGGCATTGTCGGCATTGCCGATAAAGAGCTTCATATCCGTTTTTGCGCAAAAAGGATACCTGATCTCATAAATACTGATACCTTTTATGAGCATATTCCGGTTGAATATTGACCCAACGTTCATGTAACCTCTGCATGCATCCTCTTCGCGCCGGTGAGCTTCTTTGCCAACAGGTAAGGATGTCCCTCATGAGTTGGTCCCACCACTTAAATCGATGTTCGCGCGTTTCTCCGGGGCAATTGCCTGGTCTTCGCCTGGGTTCGGTACTTTTGCCACTCCCAACTGAACCATCGCCTCCATCCGAGAGAGGCCTATTGTGGGTGGCACTGCGCGATACCGTTTATGTAACCGCATAATTGGTTGAGTTGGGGAGTTAGCCCAATGCAACGTGGCTGAGTGCAAGTGCCGGAGCTCTCGGGCGATGGAGTATAATTTTTTATTTATTTTTCTTATTTAAGAAATTATTCAATTATTTCCTCTTTCGAAAAATTGATGTTTTAAACTGTTCTCTTGTTTTAATCTGTTTGTTTAAAATGTTGTTATTGTATTTACATATCAACTAATGTTATATTGTTATTATATTAATATCGTATTTGTTTGTGTGGATTGGGCTTGAGTTTATTACATATTTTCCATTGATTGGATGCGTCAGATCTATTGCATTTAATCTAGTTTTTATCCTACGTAGGTATTTTCAACTACAGTGTTTTTATGTGATTTTATTCGAATGCATATTAGATTTCGGTTCGAGTTTTTCTGGCAATGCTCACTCCGAATTATCCTATTTAAAGACAGGTTTTCCTTGTCTGACGAAGCAATTCAGAATATTCATTCTAACTCTATCTACTTATGATAATTCTAAAACATAGAGAAGTTTTAATTAATTGAATGTGTGACATACTCTATTAGTCAAATAACAATTGTTTATGTTTTATATCTATTTTTCTTTCAAGCTGAATTTTATTTCAATGTTTTGTGTTTAAATACTCTAAGGTGGCACGTTCCTACAGATGGAGCTTCGTGTTCCCTTTCCGTTTTCTCCTCGGCGACAGTTCACTGCTGCTTATCGTGGTCGGATTGTATTCCATACGTGGGTCGACTATAATGGGATGATGACTTCACCGAGTGCAGTCATGGTATAGTTCTTCCTTGTAGTCGCTTACTCGCCATCTTGTCGGTGTTTTATCGTGCTCCGAGCGGAGTCTCATTGTTTTCAGATATCTTTTCACACATGAGGCGGCCATAATGAAATGTGACGTCATGCCTGACACTCTCTGCTTATTCTACTGTGCGGTAGCTAATATCTGTATGTTGTCAGACACACTGGAAGCCTTTTCTTTGATTGATGAGAATGAGGCAGCTAGCTTTTCTCGGTTGTTGAACTTTTATTTTCAACCCACATTTTTTTTAAAGATATGGGAAAAATTCAATTGTCCTCCCTCCATAATTCTTTCATCGTCCTCGATGAAAAGGTTGGAGTGGGTTGTTTTTAGGCTACTCGGACGCTGGTTACTGGTGCGTTCACCTGTGCTGTTGATTCTGTCTTTGAGCTGCTGCATGTTGTTTCGTTGGTACGTGCAGACATTAATTTAATTTCTGTGTCGGCGTTGTTTGGTTGTTTTCTTTGAGTAACTGAGTACTTTTGGCACATCCTTCTTCCACAATATGTTATTATCAATAATATTGTTATTGTGAAAACCGATGCTGTTCCAATTATGGTATGATTTTTTGTTTTGTGGTATCGTTGTTGAGTTTCTAAATCTAAGAGTTGAGTGATTTTCCATTTTGAAAATTCTGCCAGTTTCTGATTATTTGTATTTTTAGTTCGTGGTCTTCTGTTGCTATAGACTTTGGGAAGTTCGATATGATGGAAGAGATATTAGTCAAGTTTAAGGAAAACTCTGGACTATAAATGTATTCTCCCTGATTTTGATTTATTGCAATTCCAGTTAGCATCGCTTCTTTGGTTCTTGCGATGCATCCATTACCTACTTGTAATATTCCGGAACCCAAAATGTATTCTCTTTCAGTCTTCTTGTTTGGACTATTAATGCTAAGAAGTTCAGGTTTATTTGTTTAGTATAACCAAGTTTGAAGAGAAGGTATTTATGTCCAAAATTGCTCTTATTTTAGAGTAATTCTTACATCACATTTTTGAAGGGCTTTGATTGATGGTTTTATCAATATTGTGAGTTCGCAGAAAGAGCTGGTTGCTGTTAATATATGGGCTGATTTGCCTCGCAGATGATGCTGTATTTGGTTTGTATGCAGGTTTTGTGAGATTCTTGATTTGATAGGAAAAATCTTTAGTCATCGGTTCATAGAGCGATGTATGGTTCTTTGGGTAGCATTTATCCGGCTCCAGTTACATTTCCTATTAAATTTTGGTACACTGGATATGGATCCATTTTGTATGTGGTTCGGGAAGATGCTTATTTCATTTTATGATTTTATTACAGTACTTCATGAGGTGTCCTCTTAAATAACAATATTCACAGGCATTTTCCTACTTATATAACTTGATCAACTTTTTTTTCATTGTCTAGACAGATAACGTAAGTATCTTCAACTTCATTTTCAACATGTTTTTCTTCGGAAAAATAATAAACTTGTTCTAATTCTTTAAGAATTTTCTTAGCTGCAGAATTCTCAGCTCTTAGAAATTTTGTTTCCCTATCAAATGTTAATAAACAAATTTTCGCGAGCAATATCCTTACTACGCATTTCACATAATATCCTTTTGGCAATACTTCTGTCAAATCTCCTTGATTTGATATTCTAAAAGATTTAATGTTTCCTCGTCCTAATGCGACATACGAATTGTCTAATCCGATTCTTAAATTTTCTTCTCGCATCTGATCGAAGTGGTTGGGTTTTATAATAACTGAGTATAAATCTCATAATGACATATAGGGCTTATTATGACCTGAACTAGCTTAGGCTGTTTTTCTTTGATCTCTTGTGGGTCAATTGCTCCTGTATCTATCAGTAGTCGTCCTATTGGGGTACTGAATTCGCAATCTGCTAGGCAGAATATCTTTCTTGGGGTACAGAGTATACATTTCTGGCAATGCAGGCTGTATGCTAATGATGGGCGTGCGTGTATAGTCAGCCTCAGGTAAGGCTACTGTAGGCTCGGTAATAATCGGCTCATGTGGGCTCACTTCCGCACGTTGAGGCTTGTACTTTTTATCTCTTGTTATGGGACTTTATGGGAATTTTAAATTATCCATATTTGATTTCTGGAATGGTGTTGATAGGGCTTGTGGTAGTCCATAACCTGAAGGACGAAATGTTGCTAAGATATCGGGGGTAGAAGGGGATTCTGTCTGAGGTGCAAAAGTTACGCTCCTGCGTTGCCTGTTTTCAGGCCACACTTGTGTTGAGGGAGTATCGTTTTCCATAGGAGAATCTGAGCTATTATTGCTCTCCTTTTTGCTAGAGTCCCTCGTTCCCAATTCCTTCGGTTCATTTCCTATCCAATTTATTACTGATTCTATCCTCCGGGCTGGCTCAGTTTCGCTCTTAGGCTCTATTTCTTCAATTGCCTCAAGAAGTTCTGAGTCAGTTTCTCCATCTGAGAAGGCTGGGACCCCTGAATAAGGTCTTGTGTTTTTTTCAGCTTCCCTTTCTTTTACCCAATCCTTGTTAGTTTGCAATGATATATAGATAGTTCTGATGAACTATCCTCACTATCACTTGGTGGAGGACGAAGAGTTATAATCGGTCCAGTCTGCTTCTCTTCTTTGGTCTTATCTTCCTTCTTTTCGTTTTCGAATAATTCCGGAAATTTTCCTGGAATTTTAGGAAGAGCTACTAATGGTATATCTAGACTGGGTAGAACGCTGCGTTTCTTTCGAAGTATGGGAGGGATAGGGTTATAGGACTCGTCAGAATTATCGTCTGAATCGGTACTAGAATCTCGATAGTTACGTCTGGGTTGATTTCTTTCGTCCTCCACCCTAAGATGAACCAAACTTTTACCATGGAGCTTTCATTTAAACTACTAGAAGATTTGGAAAATGGGTCAGTAGACTGAATTTTGTCCTTAGATTTTTGGATCTTCAGACGTTGCGTTTTTCATGTAGACGGCTGAGAAGTATCAGTTTTGGCTGATGGTCCTTTCTTTGTTAAGATTGTAGGTTTGGCCCTTGGATTGCTGCTCATGGTTCTATCTAGGGGTTTCGCAGATTGCGCTCTGCCCTGTTCCGTTTGACGGACCTGCATTGGCAATAATCTAACAGGCTTTTCCTTACATTCTTCTTCACTTTGTTCCGATGGGCTTTCTAAAATCGGGTTTCTAGAAAGTGAGTCAGCATTGGCATTTAATTTTCCAGGATTATATTTAAAGGAATATTCGTAGTGTCATAATTTCAATCGCTAATGAATTAAACGTTGTCCAGGCTCCTTTGCCGAATCCATCCATTTTAAGAGTTCATGATCTAGGGCGTATCGAAAAAAAAGTTGTTTGCGCGAAGTTCTAATAGCAATGAAAGCTTTCTTTTGGGAGTCAAATACACTCCGCTAAATTTTCATAAAAACAAAATCCTTCTGTCTCCGCATCGTAGATATAGCTCAAAATCACAAAAAAACGAAGCACTGCTTCAAATTTGAAGAGCAAACCATTTTTTTTTAGATTTAAATTATCAATCAAAATAGTTCAAAGCAAGTCTATTTATACCTGTATAGCGATAATTCCATTAAAATATTATTTACCCTCCCTAATTGACTTTGAAGTTTCAAAAAATCAAAAAGAGTAAACTTTTTCGCTATTTTCTTAGAGTTACGTTAAATGTCTGGACTATTTGACCATATAATATGTGATATACGTCAATGAGAATGTATTTAAAATATGTTGCAACAATAATATATGAGGAATATTGACATTAAAATCATTTTTATTGACTTTGAATTACAAGAAAATATTGAAAAGTGATATATTGCTCTTTATTTGACAATAAAATTAATTTTCGGTACATAAGTTATCAGAAAAAA
>CAKNWU010258415.1:0-10659 GCA_932072015.1 Andricus quercustozae | reverse complement strand
TCGGAATCTGTGAGTGCCGAAACGTAAAGATCCGTTAAAAATCAGAGATCGTAAATTAGGACGATTACATTACACTCTCATGAATGAGAATGTAAAACTAAGGTTAAACAACCACCGCAGGATCTCACTGGGAGCAACAGTCATCTAAAAATGACACCGGCCAAGCATGGCAGCCTTCTGCATCCATCTCACAAGTGCCTCGGCATGTTTTTGATACGCAGGTATGTCTTTGAGGTTACGAAAGAGAGATAGTTTCTCACCTCCGACAGCACCGACCGCAAGACAATTATTTTAACCGAATTTTTTGGGTACACGAGACCGATCGCACGCTGGAGCGCGCGTGTTTCGAATTTGAAAATTTATTTTGCTGCAAAGAATTCGAGGGCATGCGAAACGTTGCCGTAAGAGCAAATTACTTTACGCAGGTTTTTGTGAATAATTTTTTCAAAAAAATAATGGTTGTCAGACGTCCGTGTTCATGTTCTTTACATCTGGGCAATAATATTTTTTTAATTTTAATTCATACATTTTTAGTTGAAAGTTGTTTTTGGCTCATTTTTTATTTAATTTTTATGTGGACCGTAAGACATAAAAAAATTTCACAAATTAACATTCTTAAACATCGCCGGTCGAAGAAAAGGATTGATTTCTTTATCAAATCATTACAACAACAAAAATAATATTTTTGTTTGAAATTGTAGATTGTAAATAAAAACCCACGTAATCTAAATTGTTATATAGTAAAGTATCCTGTGACCTCAAGATGTTTTTAAAACATTTTTGATAGATTGTTCTCCCAAGAAAATACGTAAAGATTTCCAAGATCTAACTCGAGAAAATGCAACGTACAATTGTTTATGATTGAATACATCTTTACGAAGTCTACTCCAATTTTCTCGAAAGTTTCTCCTGGGCTTCTATCAATTGTCATCGCAAATGCTGATTTGATTGGAAATTGTCGCCGTCTAAAAGTGAAAGGGTTGAAATGTTACAATTTGATTATACTTAAATAATATAATATTACCACATACCTTCGGCACTGCTTCCTGAAAATCCTATCAAAAACATCAAATATCTTCAATAATTTTGTTGACCTGCTCGAGGCCACTTAAATTCCCAAAATCTAAGTGTCAAAATTAATCAAATAAAAATCTCAAAGAAAATATTGAACGCAACTAAAAGAACGCAGTGTACCGGCTTCTCGCACGTTCAGCTCAGACTCGGTAGTTGGGCGTATTCCGCAAATAAATAGGGTTCAAATCATCAGAAACACAATAATCTGATATTTAAAACAAATAATTCTTATAATCTATTTAATCACAATAAATTGAAATAATGATGAGCCAGATTTAACAACAAATGTTTGCTCAATTTCGTGTCTCGACATATTTCAAATGTGCCTAATCTAACAATCAATCAAGGCTCTGATAATAACAATAATCTCGACTCATGTTACAACAGAACAAATCTTACATCAAAACCTACGATTTGAAAACTAGGCTAACTTTGAAAAGTTAGGCTTCCCTGCCCGGAACTCCATGCTGGGCAATTACAAAACAAAACTTCAAAATCTAAATGCGATCCTCAGGTCGAGCTAAACAAACTTCCAGAAAACTCAATTTAAATGTTCCAATAAGAGCTCAAAATAATCATTCACAAATCTCCATGATTATTCAAACTAAAATTCAAAACAAAATTAAATCAAAAATAGATCACCATGTTTTCAGAAAAATAACATAACCTCAAAGTTGACTATAGCCTGACCTCACTAAATTAGTAATGACTCATAACTAGTCATAACCTAATTTATTCGGATAGTAACAGTCAAACTCAAAATCACTATAAAATATCAATTAATCCAGAACTCTGAATTCCAATATTAACACCAATAATCCACATCATAATATTCTTAAATCTTGACATTTTTAATTTCTAGCGAAATTATGCCTAGCTCGCCTAACCTTACTGACTCTATACCCAATCTAATAATTACTAACCACGTGGCATAATTATTCCAAAAGTTAGCAACCTCCACACAAATCAAAACCATACACAAAATCTGCCGAATAAACTTATAATAAACATGGCACAAATTAATTTGACAAAATTAGTCAAAAATAAGTATGAAATAATATCAACATAGCCGTATAATACATTTGTAATTCATACACAGCTCTCGACGCACAAAGTTTCCGTAATATATTCAACGTTAAAGGGGGGGGGGGCGTGAAGGAAAGTGAAAGTCCTTGACTCTATGACATCTTTAAGGAATTCGAATTAATATCCTCTGTTACAAAAAAAAGGAATACATCTTTTACAGTTAACGTAAATTTAGTGCAAAACTCGACTGGAGGCTCAGTTCCGTAACGTGGCACATTTTTAGGTTAACACTTAAAGAGGGCATCTCTCAAAAATAATTAAATATCGGGTTTCGGGATTGAACACAACTCGGGACTCAATTACGTTGCAAAAATATGGTTATTTGAATTTCTCGACGGGGTCAGAGTTCAGGGGGTCATACGTGACAGGGCAACACTTGACAGGAGGCTCAGTTCAAAAATTGCACACAAAAATACATCACGATCAGGAATACATTTCAAAAAAACACAATATAAATTCCAACTTCAATATTTCATTAAAAAAATGAACAAGAAGACCCAGTTAGGGAGTCTCCGCCTCGACCATGTGTGACGCCATTTTCTCTACAGAAAGACAACGTTTTTTAGAATCAAAAGTGATTCAAAGTGGCCACGTGTCGAGCGAGATTCCCCTAGTCTTTATTATAAAGAGTTGGCCTTACCCTTGAATTCCGAACGTGGTTGATGGCTTTCCTTGGGTTCGGGAGTCGTTGAGCGCGTCTTCTAGAATTTGTCAGCAACACTACTCGACTTCAAACTCGACTTTCGCGTGAATGTACGAAAATAAACTCGGACTTGCTACGGCTGTGGTAGGCAGAGAAGAGCGAGCACAGCGAGAACAGGGTAAACGTCGTCACAATATAATGAAATGCGATGCATGAACACAATATTTCCTGCTTTATCCCCTGTTAAGATACATCTTGAAAGATTATTAGCAAGTTGAAGTATTTGTAATCGCGTTCCGTTACATAAACCTTCATTGATACTTAAGTTTTGTATGAGCATTACAATCGAATTACTTCTTAACCGTAATTCATACGGTGGAAAATTAGGAGGATTCAAAGTATTCAGATGTTCCGGCAGTATCGCATTAGTAATATCTCCATTATCGCAATTTTCCGTACTATCTATACTTATGTAAATCCGTTCTATTGTTTTGTCGAGTAAATGTACAACTCTGCAATTGATTTCTTCAACATCAACGTTACGTGCAGACAATACGGCCATCTTATCTAGATCTTCATATCTACGATTAATAATTGTTTCTTTAAAAATGATTTCTACTATATCGTCAGTTCTAGGAGCTACACATTGTTCTGGTGCTACAAGATTATTATCATTGTCATTCAAACTACCATTGCCAACAGACTACAGATACTTAGAAAATTCTGCTTCCCCTGGTAAAGTTCGCATATTTTCAGTTAATGAAAACACGGAAAAATGTTTCCATAATGCACTGAACTTGATAGATGAATTTAACAATTCACTTCGGGCAACCAGTTATTCATGAAATCTCGTAAAGTTCTGTCAATCAATTCCAATGCATATCTTGGTGCCATTGGAGCCTCATCCCAAATGAAAATATCGACGTTTCTCAAATACTGTGCATCTTTTGATTGATTTCGGATGTTCGATATGGAATCAGAAAATAGAGGAACAGGCATACCGAAAGTTTTGTGCACAGTTTTCCCATGGGGAAGTAATATTGCAGCAATACCTGTAAATGCCATTGTAAAAATAGATTTCTTTTTTATTCGTAACAAATGATACAATGCAGTGTAAATGAATGTTTTGCCTGATCCACCTGGCCCATCAATGTAGAAACATGAAGTACTTGTAAACATTTCTAATGAAAACATTCAATACTTTATCGATAATATCCTTCTGTTTTGGGTTAAGTTTTTCATATTGTCTTTTTCCAATATCTTCATGTTGGTGAGCTGAAATTTCATCATCAGTAGCTTGTTCATCGATAATTCTATTGAGTTCATTTAACTGCGGCATCGTTGGAAAATAACTATCATCAGATCTTTCACATAAGAGATAGGTGTTAATTTCAATATATGCTCTTCGATGTGTCTCCTCTAAAGTGCAATTTCTTAGAAAGTTTTGGGACATAGAATCTTTGAATTTTTCCCAGAGTTCTTTTGGATTGTTTGGATGGCAGTATATCAAAATAAGTACAAAAAATGCCTTATCAATTAAGGCATCATCCATATTTCTCCTTCTGTCATTGCACGATCCCACTCTGTATCGTCGTCGATGAGACCCAATGCTAAACATGCGCTGTGAAAGGTATCGTGTGTATCACCATTGTCTGTTCTAATATCATCCAAACTTTTTGCTCCTTTAACAGTTATCAGTAATAATCGTAGATTAAATAATTCTATTCGACTGGGAATGATAGAATAAATTCATCCAATAACGTTAAATTGCGTTTTTCGAATAACCCAGTTAGATGTATTGACATCCGCTAGTTTCTCGAATACATAATGAGACGGGATTTCTGCATATGTGAATTGTCTAGCTTCGGGATCACGGTGATTTAAGGCGAAATAATCAAGTAACATAGTTCTCTTTTCTAACGCATTTCTTATGGAATTATCATTTCCTTCATCACTGATAGTAACAGTTTGTTGATTATGTAAATGTACTGGCAATCGCATAATAGAATGGCTTTTATTTTGCAATGGTCTTCCGTATATTCGATCATGTGCTTCAACTGGACAGAAGTATCTAGTTTCTATAGAATTTCGAATTTCGTCATGATGAATAACGCTTTGACTACTATCATTTTCGGTAACAACTACAGCAGCAGCGTCATGTCCTTTGTAGATATACGTATACAAATATTTTACAGATTTGATGCTAGACACTACTTCTACATTAACGTGACAATTAAATAATTGCAATAATTCGTCATTGTGTGAAACAACATATTGATTGTCAGTCGTGCCTCCATTAAACCGATTGTAAATACCTGTATTTCTGCGACTATACGTTGGATCGAAGATTTGATTCCGATTTGTTCGGATTGAAAATTTGATTCTGATTCATTCGGATGGAAATCCTCGGATTTAATCGAATTGAGTCGGATTTATATTTTAACGATTTTCAATAAATAAAGTTGAAAACTCTTTTTGGATTGATTCTTATGAATTTGGATACAGATTTCTGAATGATTTCTAATGCTTCAAATTAGTTCGGAATGAATTCCTATCCAAAACTTTCGCCAGGGTTGTCGATAAGGGTTCAAATGGTTCTTACGTGAATTAATTGTTAATCATATCACTAATTGTTTCAATATGTTTTTTTTTCTTCACATATAGAAAGAAACTACATTAAAACATTATATGTAGTTTAACCTCAAAAGTGTACAGTATCTTCCAATGAAGGTTTAAATGAGCTTATTCAAGCAGTGCCATCACACGCAAGAAGATAAATTCAGACACACCGTGTTACTTTACATTTATAAATGAAGTAAGATAGTTCATAAACAGAAACATTTAAAAAAGTCAATATTATTTTATACAAAGGACATTGGGCCCCCGCCCTGGCGAAAGTATCGGATAGGCATTCATTCCGAACCAATCCGAAGTCATCCGAATCATTCCGGAATCTGTGTCCGAATCAATCCGAGCTAATTCGAACCAATCCGAAAAAAATTTACATTTCGTTCGATCCAAATCGGTCAAAAATTAATCCGACTCATTCCGGTTCAATCCGAATAAATACGAAACAAATTTTCAACACGAACTCGGATTGACCGAAAGAGATTTTCAATCCGAATGAATCTAATTCAATCTGAACTCGGATTGAAAATTCAGTGTATATCAATCCGAATTCGGATTCATTTGGATTGAGAATTCGGTTCGGATTCGTCCGGATTGGTTCGTTTGGGAGATCGGATTGAACCGGATTGAGTCGGATTAACTTTTAAACGATTTGGGTCAAACGAAATGTAGAAGTTCTTTCGGATTGATTGGAATTGACTCGGATTGATTCGGATGTAGATTCCGGAATGATTCGGATTGGTTCGGAAGAGAAACCTATCCGTTACTTTCGCCAGGGTAATCTCCGAAACTACCGAATCGTTTGGTCTGCAATTTTTACCTTATATTCCGCACATATACATAAACCGGTGGTAGCAGATTTATATAAAATTTTTTATTTTTACTATTATTTTTTTGTAAACAATAAGAAAAAAATGAGATTTTTTTTTTTTTCTTTTGATTTTCCGCCATTTTGGTTTTTTGCATGTAAATGAAAAAATCTGCTACCACCGGTTGATGTATATGTATATGTAACCTTTTTTCAAAATCTTCCAAAATCTACATTTTGTTTTAAATGTCTTGAAATTGTTCCAGGTTTTAAATTATTTTTTTATATTTTTTTCAAAACTTTTCAATATCTTTTAAAATGAGTAACATTTTTCCTACAAAAAAATTTAATGATGCAAAATGACTTGAAATCTTTCAAAATTCTTAAAAACCTTTTTCTAAAATCTTCCAAAATCTACATTTTGTTTTAAATTTCTTGAAATCGTTCCAGGTTTTAAATTATTTTTGAAATTTTTTAAAAACTTTTCAATATCTTTTAAAATGAGTAGCATTTTTTATAAAAAAGTTAAATTCTGCAAAATGACTTGAAATCTTTCAAAATTCTTAAAAACCTTTTTTCAAAATCTTCTAAAATCTACTTTTTGTTTTAAATTTCTTGAAATCTTTCCAGGTTTTAAATTATTTTTGAAATTTTTTCAAAACTTTTCAATATCTTTTAAAATGAGTAGCGTTTTTCCTAAAAAAAAATTTAATTCTGCAAAATGACTTGAAATGGTTCAAAATTATTAAATACCTTTTTTCCAAATCTTCTAAAATCTACATTTTCTTTTAAATTCCTTTAAATCGTTCCAGGTTTTGAATTCTTTTTGAAATTTTTTCATAACTTCTCAATATCTTTTTAAATAAGTAGCATTTTTCCTAAAAAAAATGTTGAATTCTGCAAAATGAAAAAATTTCCTTAAAATCTTCCACAAACTTTTCTGACAATTTTGGAATTCTTTGGAAATTTTTTGAAATCTTTGTTCAATTTTATTTGGAAAAGTTTTTCATTCTCTTGAAACCTTTCTTTCTGAAAAAGGTTCTGAAGTTTTTCTTGGAAATTTTTAAAAATCGTTTTTTTTTAATGTTATGAAATCGACATTTTGTTTGAAATTTTATGAAATCTTTGCGAAACTTCTTAATATTTCCTAAACTAACACGAATTTTTTGTAAAACGTTGTAAACGAGCAGAATTGAAAAATTTTGCTTTAAAATTTTCTACATTATTTTTCGAAATTTTAGATAATCATTTTTAAATATTCTCTGAAATCAAATACAACATTATTTAAATTTTACCAGGAATTATAAGAAATCTTTTTTACTTTCTTGAAATCTTCAAAATTCGCAAGGCAAACTGTTCAGCGAAATTTTCGGCAAAATTATCTCCATTATTCTTGTACATCACAAAAAAAACTTGATAAAATTTAAGTCTAAAAGCCATAAAACTTAATACTAAAGCAAAAAATATTAAAAAGTCCGCTTTTATAATATAAAAAGCACAAAGGTTCACATTTTTGACACTTTGCCCATGCATCTGAATAATTTTCGGCCTAAAAGTACAGCCAGCGCCACCCTCAGCCGTACTCAACATTTCCGTCATTTTCATTTCAGAGTGTCATGGGGCTGCGTGGGAATAATCATTTTTAGGTTAGGTTCTTTCTATCTGATAAATAAAAATAAGAATACTTACATTCCCTTAGCTTCATGACTAAATGCTTGAATTTCCTCATCAGAGGTCGATTCATGCGATGCCATCAGAGACAAAGAGTAGGAGACCTAGGTTGACCGCAACAATCAATTTTTGATCGCCATTGATTATGTTATTATGATGATGGACTCCCATGACAGATGAAAGCAATAAATGAAAGCAGAAACTCATGAGAGTGAAAAAGACAAATAGATCTATCCGTCTGTTTCACTCTAATGAGTTTCTGCTTTCATCCATTGCTTTCATCTGCCATGGGAGTCCGCACCATGAGAGTGGAATTCTATGAAGGCCCAAAATTCAAAGCAAAAAACTAACAGCCAATGACAGAACACTTTTAAGAAGAGAGAAATCTAAAGGTTTTCTGTCATTGGTTAAGGTCTTGATACCTCTTCTCCTTTTCCTTCTCCTTGACAATGATGTTTTTGTCGGTCAGAGCCCAAAATTCGATCATGAATATAGTTTGTTTCTCGAAGTCCCAGAGAATGATGTCAGGTGTTGAGTGTGGAATGGAGACTGCTGTTCAAAAATCGCAGTTCCAAAAATTTCGCACTTCTCGTTTTAGACAATTTACTCTATCTACCGCGCCCGCGTCAACGGCGCACATAATTGTTTTCTTCAATTGAAGATATATCCTTATAGAATATAGGAAATCTATAGAGAAAGTGTAAAAAGTAAATGTTGAACTTGATAATCTATGTTCAAGCTAGCATTGTTTTTGTTTTAAATTTCGTTTATCGAATACTACGAGCGTACCGATATCATGTCTTATGTTATACATACGTTTTTAAATAAATTTTTTCATGCTGATACCAAATCCGGTCTATAATTTGATGTAGAACTTCAGGATTCTGAGAAAAATGAGATTGTATCTGCTATTTTGATCCTTGAAAGAGTGCATTATTTCTATCCAAGCTAATTTAATCATTCGAATTATTCAAAGGTTTCTGGGGTCGTTGATTTCAAATCCAAAGTAAAAATATCAATTTTCAAAATGGCGAATCCAAACTGCGGATCTTTATTATAAAAATTAAACCGATTTCACTCAAATTTGTTACTTGGACGTTTTTCGGGTCGCTGACTTAAAATTCGAACTCAAAATGCCAAAATTCAAAATGGCGAGTCCAGCATGGCGGATCGCAATTATGAAAAAGAAACAGTTGACCTAAGCATTGCTACACGTGTGCTCTTCGGGTCGCTGAGTGCAAATCTAAAGTCACTATATCAAAATTAAGAATAGTGAATCAAATATGGTGGATCATAATTGTAAATATAAAACCAATTTGACTAGAAATTGCTACACAGGGATTTTTAAGGGTATAATGGGTATTTATTTTTGCTGAAAATCGTTGGATCAAACAATCATTTAACTTAATAAAGGAGCACGTCGCTTCCCAAATGACAACAACATAAGAATGCTCTACATAATGGCTGGTGCCTGCGCATATGGTATGTCTTCATACCATATGCGGTATGAATGATCATTTGTCATCAATTTTGTTTTCCATCATTTTCACCTG
Source organism: Andricus quercustozae (assembly GCA_932072015.1). Classification (NCBI taxonomy): domain Eukaryota; kingdom Metazoa; phylum Arthropoda; class Insecta; order Hymenoptera; family Cynipidae; genus Andricus; species Andricus quercustozae. Next base: position 1,196 of record CAKNWU010258415.1, on the reverse strand, counting down.
TACGAATTTGATTTATCATTCGGACGAAAAAAGTAGGTCTCTCTCTCTCTTCTTTCTCTTAACCTGCCTCAACGACTCCATAGTCTTCCCCTATGCCCCTATACATTTCCTTATTACAGTATCAACAGTTTCCCTTCTCTCGCTCATTTTAACTAATCATTTCTTTATCTCCTTTGTATTTCTTCGTACAGCTCGTTCCACGTCTTACGTTAAATAGATACTACCCCTGAAAAGACATTTATTTCCTTTCGATCAACATATAGTTTTCTATTTTTTTTTTTTTGCTGAAGCTATTATATCAAGCGAATATTTTATTCGTCTTCTCTGTTCCGGGATTCAATTAATGTTAGCGTATCGAGCGAACAGCTTCCTCTCCACTATGCAATCTACCTTCACGGTCGTTTATGAATGCAGTTCATAGCATAGTTTCGCGAGCGGTTCCAATCTCTCGCCAGCGGCAGCGGCAGGTTATGGTGGCGCAACGCAACACACTTTGCTATATACCATAGAACAGTAATATCACATGGCGTATACCCCGTTAAGTGGATCCAATCATCTCGGTGGCAGTCAGGCAGACAGATACAGAGAGGGAGTTAAAGTGTCAGTGAGTGAGCGAGATGCAATGAGGCCATTGTCTGGTGGAGAAATAGGATAAACTTCCGAAAAGCGCATATGACCGATTAATCTGAAACTCCGTATGTCCATTTATTTTAACGCGCTGATTACGAAAATGATGGTGAAAATACCCGAAAATTTAATTTTCATGGTGAAAACCATGGGAAACCCATAAAAGTCAAGGTTTTTCGAATTTATCTCGGTAAATACAAAAAACTTCGAAAAAGCTTTTAAACAAAAGTTGTAGATCCAATCCAAATATACATTTTTGACTTTACACCCTTTTTCACCTAGATTGATTCACAGAAAAAACTAAAGTTAAATTTTGTTGCATGTAAAATTTTCCGCTGATAAAGTTTACCTGCTATTTGGCGAAAGATTATCCTACGATGGAATAAAAGCTGTCGTCTGCTACGCCCTTAGCAGCAATGGGAAAACGACAAAGTATGAGTGGATTCGAGATATAAATCAGGACACCAGATTTAAAACAACTATTCGCTTACTTCAATATTAATTTGAAAATGATAAGACTTACGAAATTCAATAGTTAAAATGTGTTGCAGGTACATTTTGGAACGGTT
>CAKNWU010258366.1:0-13898 GCA_932072015.1 Andricus quercustozae | reverse complement strand
TCAAAACGTACCACCGAAGTGGAAAGCCGTTATCACAGCTTTGAATTCGAGACATTGGCGATAGTTTATGCGACGCGACGATTCAGAGTCTATCTCCACGGGATTCCTTTTAAAATTGTTACAGATTGTAACTCATTCACTTTAGCTATGAAAAAAAAGGAAATCAACCCGCGAATTGAAAGATGGGTGATGGAATTATAAATTTTTGATTATGTGACGGAACATCGCGCCGGAACACGAATGACCCATGTGGATGGACTCAGTCGTTGCAATTGGGTGGGTGTGATTAGCGACAACCCTTTCGAGACAAATTTGGTGTGTGCACAAAATAAAGATGAACGAATAATCGAGATCAGAAAGCGTCTATAAAAAAATGATGATAAGCTGTACGAATCCAGAAATGGCGTTATTTATAGAAAAAGTGAAAATGGCGACACACTCTTCTTTTATGTGCCGAGTATCATGGAAAAAATGTAATTTTCAAGTACCATGATGACCTTGGGCACCAAGGGATTGCTAAAGTCTATGACACGATGCACCGTTCTTATTGGTTCCCAGAAATGCGGAAAAAGATTGCGGAACATGTGAAAAATTTCTGTAAATGTTTCTCCGATGTCCGGTAAGGTTGAGGGAATGGTTAACGCGATTCCTAAGGGAAATAACCCCTTTGATTCTGTGCATATAGATCATATTAATATTTTTGATTCTAGAGTAAAGACAAAAAACACATTTTAGTAGCTATCGACAGTTTCACAAAATTTATAAAACTTTACCCAACCAAATCGACGACGTCGAAGGAAAGCATTGTATGTTTGAAAGAGTACTTTGCGAACTATAGCAAACCCAGAATACTGACTTCTGATCGCCGAAGTTCATTTACGTCAAAAGAATTTCTAGATTTTTGTGAAGAATATGATGTAAAGCATCAAAAAGTAGCCACTTCGTCTCCAAAGGCCAATGGCCAAGTGGAAATTGTGAATAAAACCCTTGGTCCAGCATTAGGAAAATTGAGTGATCAGGAAATCGGAACATTATGGCCTAAAGTTGTTGCCGAAATCGAATTCTCAATAAACAATTCTGTTTACGCGCCTACTGGCGAGATTCCGAGTCAATTATTATTTGGAATGACTCAGGGTGGAAAGGTGCGTGATTACGTGAGAGAATTTGTGGAAAATAGCGTAAATAAAAGAGATAGGAATTTTATAGAATTAAGAGAAAAAGCTGACGGAAAGCTTCGTAAGGCTCAGGAACGTTACGTGAATAACGCAAATAAAAAACGAAAGATCGCGCATGAGTATAAAGTAGGCGATTACGTTATGATTCGCAATTTTGATTCGACACCAGGTATATCACCGAAATTGATACCGCGGTTCAAAGGGCCTTATGAAGTTACCAAAGTACTGCGAAATCAACGTTATGTCATCGCTGATATTGAGGGATTTCAAGTATCACAACGTAAATATGAGGGAATATGGGAACCTCGTAACATGCGCATGTGGATTCGGAGAACCTGAATTTTTGAAGCGCCGAAATCCAAAATCGAGTTTCTGTTTCTCGCTCTATTTAACGGGAGACTCGATTTTCGATTCTGATAGATTTAGCTTTGTATTTGAATTTCATTTATTATGTTCTGGTTACATTTTGAAACTTTAATTAATGTTATCTCAAGATGAAAATTTTATTGTACATGACGAATGACAAGACAAGAAGTTATGTTATATAAAATATCATAATTGACTTCGGCTCCGAGGACGGATATAGCCAGGATAGGCCGAACTGTAGAATATAGTTTGTATTAGTAAGATACCTGTAGATATTGCCCTGCGTGAGGAAGGTACCATATAGCGACTTTCTCCGAAGATTGCCAAATGATGACCCTTCGTGAGGAAGGGACCATAGCGACTTTCGCCGAAGATTGCGAAGTGGGAAAAAGAGCCTTTGGCAGGCAGTGCGAAGTCGACCTCTAAACATGACTGTTGTAGTTATCTTTACCTGACATTATAATAAACGAGTTCCGGTATTTTAATTTTAATTCTGTGTCTTTAAATATTTCAAGCTCTTTTAATCGCTCGACGAACTGTTACAGTATTAAAACTTATTTTCATGAAGTTATTTCCATTCCTAATTATAATTTCCCATTATAAACACACTTTAAGCAATTTTCTTTATTTATTAGTGTGGTCCTAATTACATGAGTTGAACAATAACTCAATAAATAGGATTTCGAATATTATTGATCAATGTCTGTTTTTAACTTTCGCGCCTTTGGCACCTGTCGGTAAACCAGAAAGCTGTTATAGGCAATTTCAGATATTTAAATGTTACTAAATAGAATTTCCAAGGAGTAAGAGGTTATAACTGCGACATACTTTACTTTGATTGACAAGAAAACATTTATTTAGTGTTCATCATGTCTCGATTATTTTTTTTTCGTTACATTATACTCTGAAGAATTATTATTCTATTGCACACTTTTTATTCTACAACGTTCATATTCTTGAAATAAGCCGGCAGTAATATGACGGAGACCATGCTCCATGGTATGGGGTACGCTGGCCGAAGTGCAAGAACAAGGAATTAATTAAATATCAAATAATGACCTACTTAAAAACGGTTTTGAGTAATGACATATGTAACCTGATAATGTGAGCTTCTCGCCAAAAAATACAGACATCAAAATCACATTTCAATTACAATTTACACGACACTTCATTTAAGGCCCGGCACCGCATACCTTCCCAGCAAAAAGAAAGAATTGATACGGATTGGGGCGAATTAACATTTTTGTAAAGCGCGTGAATCCTGTTTTCTGATTCGTGCAAACGCATTGAGAAGAATTTAGATGAATTGAGACAGCGCGAATTGAATGCGTATGAATTCATATGAATGCGTAGACAAGGTCAATCAGAAAAAAAATTAATAAAAAGTGCATGCGTTGAGACTTGAAACAGCGATCCCTCGTGTATCAGTCCAGAGTACCCACCACTGAACTACGAGATAATTGACTAAACTCTCACAATAAATTGTATATGCCCCTCACGTTGGTTTTTCTGTTACAGATTAAATTGTATAAGTCAACACTTGCTGAATTTCGCCGTGTCGTATTGGGACGAATTCAAGTGTGTATTTTACTCTCACGAATACAGACGCATTTACCAATGATGAAGCGTTTGCGTGTTGATGCATTGAAGCCCTAGTACAGACGTCTGAATTGCATGACAGAGGGCAGAGTCTGGCACAGCATTTGCTCCCTCTACTCTCTGGTCGACCAGACTGGCGGGAGAAATTATCAGACCAGACGAAAAACAGAATCTGGCGAATAAAGGAACCAGATTCTAGTATTTAGTTTAAACATTATTTATTAATGTAGAAATTAATTAGTAAAATTGAAAATCTAGCAATCGAAAATTTGAACGATTAACAAGTATGCCCAAACATGCAAGTATGCAATAAGCTTATAGGACAAGAGGTTATGTTTTTAATATTTCAGGGTGTCTCCTGAAATGTTGTGACGTCTCCGCAGTATATTATACTTCCAGAAAGGGTTGAAATATAGTAATTTTAATTTTGTCTGGTTTATATCATGACCAGTCTGGGCCAGGATCTGCTATACCAGACTATATGGTGCCAGAACAGCACGCCAAAGCGGAACCAGCCGGGCGCCAGGCTAGAAACAGATTCTTCTTTTTCTAGCGCCCAGCTGGCGCCCGTCTGCAGTTACCTTGCTACTAGGGAGTGTATTCGCTGACTTTAGACTTTTGCACTGCATTTGTACATATAAAAAAATTCAAAATTGAAATACCATATTCAAGAATTTATTCGCATTGACACATAGATCCAATGCGCCATTGTCGCAAAGCGGGATTTGCAGGGTATCCTAGTCTTTTTAATCCAATTCGTATCAATACTTTCTTTTTTGCTGGGTTACTCTCTCCTAATTTTCAAAATGACCTAACTTTTTAAAAATTATTATCTATATATTAAATAAATAAAATAACACTGGAAAAAATTCTTTTTCGAAATAATTGTTATATTTAAATATAAAATTTAATTTTATAGTGCAAACAGAGGAAAAAAGAATCGATTCAATAACATTCTTTTGATTCGGAACATTTAAGAATGCGGATTCACGCGAATTGCGGTCTATCGGTTTGTGAAAATTTTAACCGCTCAATTAAGTAGGCAACATAGAGAATTGGTGAGTTCAGATTTATTGTATTGTTCGTTCTATGGGGTCGAATCGGACCCAGTAAATGAAAAAAGATTCAAAGAGAATTTAAAGTTAATAGGGAGTGTCAGGATATAAATCCGGTTTGTGGAACTTTCCAGATTCATGAGTGTTTTGGTAGGTCGGAATTAAGTCGAATCCCGAATGTAATAATGAGGAGAAATGCCTGGTCTTATCCGTATTAATTCTTTGCGTGTTTTTTCGAGGTCATGTTTGGTAAGCAGTAAAAAGTACTTTTGAATTCGAAGTTTTTTTTTCTTTTTAATCCTAAATTTGAAATAACAGCCCGTGTCTGCTGAGCTAATATTAATTCCTTTGAACCCTTTCTCAAACATAAATGCAGAAGTGTATAAACCGACATAATAAAGTGTTTTGGTCGACTTTTTCATTCGTATTTTGGTTTTTACTTTAAAATTGTAAAGCTTCACACTGAACTCAGCCTCCAATTAAAAAAAACACATTTTAATTAATTGTACTCTTTGAAATAAATATTTCTCGTTAGAAAACCGGCGCCTTACTTGCTATACGATCCTGAATGTTGTAATATAAGAAGAAGAAGTCATTGTCATTGCAGATCCCGACCGATCGGTCGCGTGAATTCCTAAAGAGTAGCAGAAAAGTGATAAGTGCTGTTTTGTGGCTAACAATTGTAACTTTCATTTTACTGCTAATTGTGCAAAACCTTTTTTATGCTATGGCTAATAGGCTGAAGAAACCTATAAATTGGGCTTGGGTCCGGATACCAGAATTCGATGAAAAAGAAGCGAGACAAGCTGTGAAACGCTCACAGACATAAAACATGCACCGAGCACTGAAGCTGAACACAAATTAAATTTGAAACTAAATAAATATATAGTCTTTAAATTTAATTGATTGTACTATTAACTTATATTTTTATTCCAATAATTAAAAGCCATTTAAATTCCACATTTAGTATTCTGACTGCATGGAATTCAATTCCTTTCAATACGCCTAAGTTCTGTTTTAACCTAATAATTCAGTTCTATTTCACAAATAGAGAGGAATTCCAATTTTATATCAGCTAATTCCTTTCAAATCCAGAAAAGGGGGTTCAGAAACCGGATTCAAAATGAATTCCAGATTCTAATTACGTTTTGATTCTTTCGAAACTTTTTTCCTTTACTGGGAACCGACTAACCTCAAATGTTTCCAATACGCATTTTCTAATTAATTTCACGGGCATATGAATCGGTTGAAATCTCTCTTTAACAGAGTTTGGTAGACGTTGTATCCAATAGAAATCTTAAGATTGACAATTGCTGTCAATGAAACGGCGAAGTCTAGTTTTATTCAGTGAATACTAAAAGGCAGATTAGATTTATAATCATTTGAATTGCAATGAATCGGTAGTGGTATATTATAAATTAACAAGCAATATCAATTTATGATAAAATCTGCAATATCAGCTGAGATACTAAAAACAGTGCACGGCGTTCGGTCGTTGGTCGGTGTGGTGCTCCAAGAGCCAAGAGATCCTGACGGCTGCTTTGTGTTTCTAATTAATTGTTCTTTAACGTGATATCGTGGACTGTGAAAATAAGGACACTATGCTCAGCTCGTCGTCACTTTTAGCGATCTCAAACGAAAAGCGTCGTGTTCTTTGACTTCATAAAATTGCATAATTATCAAAAGGAATTAATGCTCGAGGATGCGACATAATAAATCAGTGGATTACAATACAAAATCCTGTAAGGATTTTATACAAATTTTTTTTTTCACAGGTATAATCTAGTATATGTTTCGTCTGATCCACGCGGCCCTTTTACAATCGGTCACATCCATTACATCAATTTAGCTAACCAATCGATCGCAATCGAAAATTACCTTTTAAGAATGCCGATTCAAATACATCTAATCCATTTTTGTTTCCTGGGAAATCCTTATGAATTTAGCTAAGAACTTGTTATTGTTTCTTTTAGCTACACTTTAGTTCTTTATCGGATGGAATCACGTTCTTCGTCAACTCGAAGAAAGTGTCTAATGGACATAGCGAAGAACAATTTGGAATCTGCAATTCCTCCATTACAGCCGGAATACCTAAATAGTGCAAAACCTAGAAGGCCACAAAAACAAATTTTAATTTTATCTAATGCTTATATAAATACATAATTTGGTATGTTCAAATGTTAACATCTCAAAAAGGAGAATATTATATATGTTCTTTTACCGTGTACGCACAACTTGGCCTTAACCTTGACTCACCTTCACGTAATAGTTTCCATTAATGGAAAGAAGTTCTAATATGACAGCACTTGTAAACTCTGGTAAATGTGGCTTAATTACTTTAAGGGCAGCAAGAACTGCATAGACATTAATATCATGACTACTATACAAAAATATTTTGCGCTTTTTTTCAACAGTGCCATTTCTGACAGCTGCCATTTCTTCAGAAATCTTACGTACAAGTGCTCCTGAAAATAAAAAGGTGTTATTTTCTTAATATTAGATTGTCTTTTTGCTTTTACTATCTTTTATTTATTTTTCCCCCTTTTTAGGGTTTCGTAGCCCTACACTGTCGGTCAGGTATCTGACTGTTCATCGTATTTGGGCCTGATGGTTTTTCACCCGAGGGACTTAGGGGTTGAGCATCATTTTTTGGGCCTTGTGTTAGGATTTTTAACTAATAATTTAGGGATTATATCTTTGGGCCTTAAGCTTTCGACCTAATTTAAGATATTATTGATCAAAATTCAGTGAAACGTTCACATAACAGATAAAACTCCAGATAAGTGTTCAAGTAACAAATAAAAGTCCAGTTGATAAAGGGATGTGATATAAGGAGAAAGAACACAAATACATTATTTGAATGATAAAATAAGAAAAAAAGCAGGTTAGAAGTGATGAAATAAGGAAAATGGATTGAGGAAAAAAAGAGAAGAAAGATAATTTCAAAAGTCAAGATATTTACATTTGAAATTGTCTTTATTCTCGTTTCTTTCCATATTCAAATTTCTCGATTTTCTTCAAACCTTAGAGTTTTAAAACAAAACAATCTTACCTCCATTGTGTCTTCTGAGGACCTCATTGTAATTCATCATTTTAAAAGTTTCTAACGTTGAATCCTCGAGAGCGGGCATGGTACTATTGGACCAATCTGGTACTTTCCAATTCATAAATTCTAAGCATATAATATTACAATAAAGTGTGTAAAGATCGAATATGTCAGTCATATTCAATCCTGTCAAATATGTCATGTCTTTCTTAATTCCCTCGAATCTGGCCAGACTTTCAGCAATATGTGGCATCTTCTTCACTCTCTCCTGTTCCTTAATATGTCTACAGAACAGGAAGATAATATTAGGATATTTTTACAGGTTTAAAAACTTAGATTTAAAACTTATTAATCATTATCTTATATGACACCTTACATTATTTATTGTACAATTGTACATCATTTTATTCTATATTATGTATGTGATTGAAATTTAGACAAATAATAGTGCATTTTTTTCCATGGAATATCTGAGAATTAAAAATATTAATTCCAACAAAAGTTATATTAGCATTTGTGCAACTAAATTTTGTTTTTGTTCTAACAAAATTTTGTATAGTTACAAAAAAACTTGTATTGACTTAAAAATTTGATTGCACCAATATCAGCAAAAAAATTTGCTCAGTGCAACGTGATAGTGTGATTAAAGTAATATCTATCAAATGACATTTGATTTATTATGTAATCGTTAACGTCATCTCTTATGTTAAATGTAATTTAAAGCGAATTTCTTGAGTCGCTACTAAAAATACTTAAAATACAAAAGTGTACCGCCTATTAGGGCTCATTTTCCAAGTTTAATCTTCATAATAAAATTATTATTCTAACGTGTTATAATAAATTAATAAGTTTTTAAAGAATATCTTACGAATCACATATGTATATTCTTTGGAATAACTCATCCTGCGGTTCCGGAACATAATGTGTGGGAATTGGTTGCCAGTTTAGGTCATCCTTCCATTGTTGAAGAGCATTTGGAGGATACAATCCAGCAAGAACAAGTTGTAAAGTCATTTTCGTCCTATCATAGTCTGTACTGCGGGCATAAACATCATCTGGTATGTAAGTGGACCCCAAGAAAGGGGCGTATCTTTTTTGTAAAATTTGTCCGAGTTCATAGGCTCTGGCTTTCCCATCCTAAAAAGCGAAATTACAACTTATGAATATTCAACTATGATTCTAAAGTGTATTAAAAAAATTGTTGGAAATGAACAATCGACATCAACTGATTAGAGAATATTAATCACTATGAGCAATTTTAATAAAATATTGATGCTCTCTCAAATATTTAAATAAATTGCCTCAAGTATTTTTCTTAAAAGTTTCAGAATACTGAAGATAATCAAATTAAAAAATTTGAGTTTTTGCACAAATATTCATAACTTTGGTTCTTTTCAAGATATTTTTAGTTCAATATTGTTAACAATAAATACACCATGTTTGCATTCTTACAAAGCCGTACAGGATTTAAATTTTAAACGATTCAGAAAAAAGAATCAAATCGAAAATAATAGTGGTTTTTAAAGTAAATCCAGTTAAATATTATATTTAAAACATCTTAGATCAGAGTGTTTATTACAAATTAAAGTCCAATTTCCACTTTTAATTTTTTGAATAGTTGTCCTATTAATTTTTTATAAGAACCATGTTTATTTTCTTTTTATTATAATAATGTTTAGCATACCTTATATAAAACTTACATTTGTCAATCCTCCCACTCCTGGTGGAAGATAATCTTTGCTTGTATAAGGAAACTTGGGATATACAACGTCTGGTGTACGGTCTCCATGTCTAAACACCTTTGAAAGCATATTTGCATAAGTCAGTAATGAATCGATAAGAATGTTAATTATACGGGAGACGTGGTATATTATTAAATTGTACGTGCTTCATTTTTATCATATAAAATATACATATATCCTTTTTTGCGTCGAGGGCAAAGAAATGTATTAATCTTAATAAAGCTCTATTATTAGTATCATTATAATTTTCATTAAAATTGTTCGAAGTTAAGTTTGCCAATTACATTTTTTCACGTTGTTGAATACACATAAGAATAAATAAAGTTGTATATGTTTCCTAAGTATTTTCAATTTTGCTAATTTTTCAACTTTCCTTTGCACTGAGGTTTAACAAGATTTTTAATTATTTGTTTGTTTCAAGCTACATATAATATTAAACTTAATTCGGGTTAAATTTATTGAAAAGAACGAGAATAAATTTATCACTCATTTTTTCTTTTATACATACGAGATGTTAACCTAAAAATGTGGCAATCTTTTCAAACGAGAAGAACCAATAAATAATTTGATGAAGATGAATGATTTTTAATTTGGTTTAATTATATGTATTCTGATAAGAAAAGAAGCCGTCACATTATCATAATCTGATAATAATAATAATAATAATGTCCACATTTCCTATTAAATAATAAAACACCTTTCAATTTCAAACATGTGTTGATTTTATAAAAAATAAATATAATTTAATTATATATTAATATATAATATTTAGTTTTTAATGAAAAATTTCTTAGAATTAAAACAAATTTTAAACTTAAAGAGACAAAAACGACCAAGCCAATTTTTTTGCAAAAACTTTTGTTTTAAAAGTTAAGATGGATAAAAATAAAGAAAGACGAGGGATGAAGAAACAACAAAAAGTAATAGGATTTGAATGTATTCTTTTTTTCTCTTTGTTTCTTCTGTCCAAATTTGGTAATTTTTGTTTCTTTGAGTTAATGTGTTTTAGGCCTAAAAAGTTTGTTAATAAAATTTAGATTTTAGGATGTTAAACAGAGAATTCAAATTTAATTTACTTATCCATTTTATTTCTTGTTTGAAACTCCGCAGCTTCAAAATTCTCAGATTTGCAAACCACCTTCAATAATGAATAAAAATGTGCTCTTACCAAGTTAAAAAGTTTAAGCTCAGGTGTGTTCCGCTCGCTTACAGACGCATCGTGCACAGCAACCGTAGCGATGAAGAGAGTAATTACAATATTAAAATGAGACAGCATTTTTATTGCTACAGAACTTTTAATAATATTTTTTTTTCGACTATTTTTCAAAAGCTTTTAAGCTAATTTAATTCACTCCCTTAAAATGTGATAAATATTTCTCATATATCATATGAAGAATTTAAGAAAAAAAAGTTATTTGTTGATCCCAACTAGTATTAACTCAAATTTTCACTTTTTGTCGTCGAGATCTGTGAACAAAGAATAGTTTGGTTCTTAAAAAAATTGTTGCAAAAATTAAAAAAAAAAGTTTAGTTACAGAATAAAATTATGAACAAAGCAGTGTAGGTATGCAATCTTAAACTAACTTTAAACATACTTGGCGATCGTGCCACTCTCGGTCATAATGACTAGCAATTTTGTCGTATACAATTAAAAACATGTGATCTTATATACCTAAAATATACGGGTTCTATCAGCTGACTTACTTTGATTCCTTGTCCAGAAACATATCTTTTTATGCGTCAAGCTGTTGCAACATACATTTAACTGCTGGTACTATACCAAATTGAGGCAACACGAGATACCTAGTATAGTTTAAAGCAGAAATTTAAACTTCATAATACACATTTATCAATTATGAGCATATCTTATCACAATGAGAAATCCGATATATCATTATCACTGATCATGTGGATGATTTTCAAAAGAGCTCCGAATACAAAAAATCGTATCTGCAATTCGGATAAGTCACCTATCACTTTTCAGAAACTATCAAATATGATTCCAGTACCTTCGAATTTGGCGTTATATATGAACACTCATTTTGCAAAATGATATACATTGTGGATGTTAATAAATATACCCGGAAAGAAAAGACTTCGACTTTTATTTTACATTTGGAAAACCGACATGTGACTTACCCAAACTGTAGATACGGCTATTTTCACTTGGAGGGCAGACCTCTGTTCAATTAAACCATTTTCTACAGCGATTTCGATGATTAAACATTGATAATAATTTTTATTGAATGTGAGGGCGCTGAAAACGAATGTCCTGAAAAATTTTCTATGACAAAGATTAGAATTTTGAATAAATTGGTGTTGAAACTTGAATCCCCTAAACAGTGCTATTTTGACCATTTTCAAAAGTTCGTGCAGAATGAACCTGAAGTGCTTAAACTTAAAATTGAGCCTGAACTGCATGCTTTAACACAGGAAAATCGCCATTTAATCATATCACTTTTTTGTATTAGAAAGATGGTTTATTCAGAGAGACTTCTTATGGGGCCATTTTGTCAAAAATGAGAATATCAGCTTAAAAATTATTATAAATTTAAATGTTCACTCTCCAAAGTCCACACAGACGAATACTTCTCAAACGAAAGAAAAAGCTTGCCCACTTATTTTTTTGGATCTGGATGACTTTTCTCATAGAACTTCTTTTTGTTTCGATTTCTTTTTCCATTTTATTCGCAGAAAAAACTGAGCGAATTTTACTCCTAAGGAAGCTGCAACAAAAAGGAACCCACATATATGTTGCCACTTTTATGCGATTTTCCTATATAAAAATAAAATTAGAAATGCAACAAAAAGGAACCTCCGGTTTTGACTGTGATATGATATAATACAATATAATATGATGTGATGTGATATATATATATATATATATATAATGTGATGTGATATATATATATATATATATATATATATATAATATTATTAGTCAACGAGATAAAAAAACATACCTACAAGTATATTCTAACTTTTTTCCTGAAGAAAGAATTCACGAATTGGAGTTTATTGCTTTGTTAATATCTTATTCATTTGCAGGTGAGTCAACTTCGCATTCGTAAAAGCTTTATACGTTAATTAAATAAAAATTGTAGAATAGCATATAAATAAAATAATTATCTGCCGTTAAAAATTATTTAAAATGTTGAGCAAACCGTTTATTTTGTTATTTATCATAAAATGAAAATTATAGAGTCAAAAGGCAAAATATGATATTGATCATTTTGAATCTATAGTTGATCTTTAAATCTTCAAATAAATAATTTAATCGCATTGTCAATATTGAGCAGTGCCCATTGTATAACGTTCATAGCAAAATATATGTATTAGTATATCCACCAAAAACACTACGTGTGGAAAAAACTTTGCCAAGTATCCCATTGAATTACATTTTTTTATTTATTTATGCTAAAAGTAATCAAAGTTGCAACACTAAAAAATAAAACGAAGTACAAATAATAGACGATTTAAAAATAAATTGATATTTTAATGAATAAATAAAAAATATAAGTGTGGCAAATTAACAACAACAACAACAATAATAATAATACATTATTATATTACAGGCCCTTAAATGTTTTTTTTCTTTTTAGTCCTCTAAAACATCAATTTAGTTTTCCTATATAACAAAAAGAAAGATTTATTTAACTAATTGATTGAACTAACTTCTTTTATTAAACAACACTTCCATTTATAAATTTTCTACTATTCGTACATGAATTTATTCTTTGGTTTTTCAACTTTGATTACCTTTAACATCAATAAATTAAATGTTGAAATTCGTGCAGGTACTAAGCAGAGTTTTTTCTATCCATAGTGTTTTTGTTGGGATTTCATTCACTTTTTTTAGCACACGGAGAAAATTTGTTCATTAAAATTTACCCAATTAGTTAGGTAAATGGAGGACAATACTGCATTTAGATCAAGTTTACAATGATTTTAGGATTTAATACAAAACAGAACTATAAATAATACGAAAGAGTTATGTAAAATCTCAAGTCCAAAAGTGAAAATTATGATATGTAATAATTGATATAAGGGTTGTATTATTTTCATACCAGTATATTATAAAATAACGCAAAGGATTGTAATTTTTTATCAAATGAATGATATAAAGTTTACTTTTGTGTGATATTAACTATTCACTTAAAAGAAAGTATAGATTGCAGAATTTTTAAAGAGATTTTCACTTTCATCAGGAAAGGAATTACACAACAGTAAGGTAAAATGAGAGTCGCTAGGGACGTCAGCATTCTCAGGGCTGAAGATTAAAGCCAAGTCCCCCGTAGACACTTTAACATTTTTAAGTTTCGGTTTATATTGTAGAATTTGAGAAAATATTCAAATATATAGACTATCCTTCTCTCTCAGTAGATAATACTTATTAAGTCACTAAATTAAAGTAGGATGTATTAAAAAATTTAAGTATAAAGATGCGGGTGATGAAAAAACCTCGGACTGCACTGGACAACTGACTTCGAACTTCGAGGCGGGAAATCCCCGAACACTTATGTTTGCAAACAAGGTTGAATTTATAACGAAAAAATATGAATTTTCTGCCTAAATAATTGAATTTCTCATATAAGAGAAAATGTTTTTAACAAAATAAGTGAATTTTCATCTTGAAAAGATCAATTTTCTCGTAACAATGAAGTAGCTACCTTTTTCGTTGTAAAAATTATTTTTTACAAAAAAACAAAACATATTTTCTATAAAATTTCTTCAATTTTCAACCAAAGAAATGAACTTTCAACTACACGGAGAAAAATAATTCGAGAAACTTTACCAAACTCAGTTGGGTAAACTTGGGACATATGGACACTTTGATAATGTTTCATTTCTAGTTCGGTAAAACGAAATTCGGTGATACTTCATTCACAAACATGAAAGTGTGACAAATTGATAG
>CAKNWU010258356.1:0-12421 GCA_932072015.1 Andricus quercustozae | reverse complement strand
AGACTACTGAGGAGAAGTCCGGGCAGATGCATCTTGTCTGGTACAAGAAGAAGAACCAGGGTAGCCTTTGCCATTGCGTTTCGATTCGGACTCTAGTGAATCGTAATTTGCAAAATATTTAATAAAACTGTTTGGGAAGATTGGGTGATTTTTGCCTACTGGGCAACACCTTATTTCATCTGCAGTCAAGTTATCAACTGCGCCGCTTGTTATATTTATTTTTATTCGCAAATTATTTTCATCTGTTCTATATATTCCATGAAGTGTTCCACTATAATCCAATATTGCAAAAACGTCACCCCTGGATGTTGATAATACAATATATTCTTGGTTAGCTCCAAGCACATAGTTCGTATGATCTATTCGCATTTGAATTATAGAAAGGTTATAGGGAGGAAAGACGTATCTGCGAAATTCAAATCGCTGGTTCTGGTTTGTGCAAGGAATAAGCCGAACACAGCCAAGTTGTTCTATTGCACATCCAAGAACTTGAACAGAATAACGCCTGCCCGGAGAGAACCTGGATCTGGCAGAAAGAGGGTGCTCCTGAAGTGAAGTTTGTTCAGGTGAATGTTGTTTGTCAGATGAAGAAGAGCTAGGGTTACGTTTGCTGTTAGTATTCCATTCAGACTGTAGTGAATTGTCACTTGCTAAAGCTTTAATAAAATTGTAAGGGAAGATTGGGCGACGTTCGCCTACTGGACAATATCGCACTTCATCTGGAGTCAAATTATCAAATTCGGCACTTATCATATTGATTTTCATTCTCGTATGATTTCTATTTGTGGAATAGATTGCACGAAGAACGCCGCTATGCTCTAATACTGCAAAAATGTCACCATTGGATGCTGATACTACAATCTGTTCTTGAGATGGAACGGGAATAAAGCTGTGTCCTTCTGTTCGCAATCTGATTGGTTTACCAGCAGGAAAAACGTATCTTCGAAATTCAAACCGTAGATTCTGATTTGTGCGGGGAATAAGCCGAATGTATCCAAGTTGTCCAAGTGCATATCCAAGTACTTTAGGTGAAGGCGGCCGCTCAGAAGGCGACCTGGTTTCGGAATAAAGAGGATGCTCCTGAGGAGAAGTCCGGTCAGGTGAATGTTGTCTGTCAGAAGAAGAAGAACCAGGGTTGCGTTCACCATTAGGATTCCATTTCGACTGTAGTGAATCGTTATTTGCTGAAGCTTTAATGAAATTTTCTGGGAAGATTGGGTTATTTTCGCCCACTGGACAATCTCGCATTTCTTCTCGGGTCAAATTATCAACGGTTCCGCTTACCATATTCACTTTAATTCTCGATTTATCTTTATGTGTCGAACATATTGCACGAAGAATCCCGCTATACTCTAATACTGCAAAAATGTCACCATTGGATGCTGATAATACAATATGTTCTTGGTTTGACACGGGAATATATTTATTTTTTTGTGGTCGCAATCTAATTGGATAACCATTGGGAAAAACGTATCTTCGAAATTCGAATCGTAGATTCTGATTTGTGCGGGGAATAAGCCGAATGAATCCAAGTTGTCCAAGTGCGTATCCAAGTACTTTAGGAGAAGGAGGCCTATCAGGAGGCGACCTGTCCCTGGCATGAACCGGATGCTCGTCAGGAGCCTGATGTATACGACGAGAACGAGAAGAGCGACAGTGAACTGGGCGGGGAGTGCCCAAGCAATCTCTGCTTGACTGTAAACTTAACTCTGCGAAAAGAAATAGAGGATTCATGTTTCTTGTTAAACAAACTTCAACAATGAGCTTGATACTTTATTCTCGTTTTTGGTATAAAATACTTTAAAATCATAAATAAAGGATTCTGTAAACAAAAATTGTGCCATAAAAATGTCAGGTCAAAAATGGTTGAGGCTCACTATGTTTGAATTTAGACCAAATTATTGTTTTGTTTTCTTATCTGGAATTTATTCTCAATAGGTTAAAAATCATCTGGAGTTCTTCTAGACTTCATGGACTTCTTTTAAATTCTTTTAAATTCAAAAGAACATAAGTCCGATTATTAATGCACGTTAGTCACTTCTAGATAATTTCAGTACCAACATTTTTCTCCCTTGATTGCAAATTCAACTCTTTGTTTGCAAGACGAACTGTTTGGTGAAAAATCAAAATAAGAATTTCTTTACGTTATACCATCTGGCCGAAACTGCACCTTCATCAGTTCAAAATGATCTTGTTGTTCTAAATTAAGGTTTTCAGTTTGATATTTCAACTATCCTCGAATGTTATTATTGTTTTTTAATCTGCATAATATACCGAATTTATACAATTTTTTTAGAATTTTTAATTGAGTTGATGTAGGGAAAAGTTAATCTCTTATAGAGTCTTAAAAATGAAAATATATAGGTGCTCCAACATTTTAAAATAATCTTTCTAGCATAGAAAAACTTTTTATGTTCCAAATGTACTTCCAAAACATTGAAAAAATCGGATAATTGAGAATGACGGGTTAATTTGGAAAATTCAGAGACTCGTCATTTTTAGTGATCTGTTCAAATTTTTCGGAAGTCCATTTTAAATATGAGAAAGCTTTTCTATGGTAAAATAAATTATTTGCAGTGCTCCTAGACTTTTTTCAATTTTCAGGGGCTTATAAAAAAATTAACTTCGCCTCAAGAAACAATACAAAAATTTGAAAAAATTGTGAGAATTAGTCATATTATGCAAATTAAGAAACAAGAACAGCTGTTATGTTTTTACCAAAACTGCGATTAAAAAATTATTTTCTGTTATTTCAACTTCGCCCAACCTCAAGATATTAATTAATATTCAAACATTTCAAAGGTTCCAAAATATTCCATAGAAATTTAAAAATTTCGCATAGATTCTGTATCCACTAAAAGGCTTTCTGGAATTCACCAAGATTTCCAAATAGTTAAATATTTCACAAACATTTCAAATATTGTTATGTTTTCAAATTATTACAAAAGATTTGAAAAAGATTTCACAAGTTTTTCAAAAAATTCTTAAACTTTTTGAAATTTCAAGATTTCACACAGATTTTGCTTCCCGTGCAGAAAATTCCCTAATATTCCTTACATTAAACAGGGAACCTGTCGGGTGTTATAAAGGGTAACCTGACTAGAAAATGTAATGTAAGGGCTTGTTAGTGGCTGGTAAGGTTTCCTCTGTTTGCTTTCTAGCAAATTACAGGGAAGTTTAGAAAGGCCCTAATTTAGAATTTTAACAGGCACTACTCAAATGCGAAAGATATTTTTCTAAATTTGTCAATATCTATAAAAATGGAATTTTTAATAAATTATAATTATAATATTCTTCACTCATACATCAAATTCAAATCCTGACGACTAGAACGCAGTACCGTGTTCAAGCCAAAAAGTGAATTTAAATAAACGAAGTAAATTATAATTTACGGTTGATAACATCGTAATTTAAAAGAAATAATATAATAAATTGAATGTTCAATATTACTTTTCGTTTTTAATTTCATTTTTTAAAAGATGTTTTCAATACTTAAAGAACGAACATATTTACTTTCAAAATAAAATTTATTTAATTTATTTTAGGATAAAATAATATATATTTTACTGAAAAAAAATTTCGTTACAATTATTTAACCAGTATAATAAACCAAGTCTATGTAAATATTAATTAAATTCCTTATTTTTGTCTGGTATCGTATCAGGATGCATTAATTTTTACCAATATTTAAAGAACATATCTTACTTGAAAAATGACCAAATACGCATCGTCGAAACAAAATCTTTATTCCTACCTCCTTATTTTGATACTAAAAGTAATTAATCAACTCTTAAAAATATATCGGAGATAAGTAGAACATATGTATTGTCTATTTTAACCTAAAAAAAGACTTTGAATAACGTCTTAATTCATTGAATAGTACGCAAATTTATTTAGTTTTAGTGAAAATTGATCATATTGCTCATGAACTCTGTCAGAAAGTGGTGAAATATATATTGTATGTCCATCGATTCACGTGGTAATATTACACTTGTAATGTAAAATTCACACAAATATAGTCAAATTCGAGCATTGAATTCCATTGTATTTAAGTAGACATCAATAGATTTGAATGGTTCCTTGAGAATTCAAAACAATTTGGAAAATGTTTAGACACCTTATAAGGATTCAATGTATAAAATATTATTTAAAACGAAATTGCAATGAAGCTTGTTTCAGCCGTACCATGAGACATAATATTTGTATAGGTTTACTTTGTACATTTAAAAGGAAAAGCGCAGGCCAAGATGCGTCCGGAAAAAGAAACTCCGAGCCAGGATGAATCAAATTTGACACCGTTTGTTTTATTCGAGTTTGTGAATGCTGATAACTCTTCTATGCCAAAGAAAGAGATCGATTTTAGTTCGACAGATTAGGTTTACTACGATCTGATACAAAACGCGCTATTGGTTAAATTTATGCCCCCACCATACGATGAAACATCTTCAACTTTACTAACTTCTTCAATTGAATGTAAGGTTATGACTCCAGAAGATTAGCCATCTTACATTATATTTTCCGGTTATTTTAGCTAGATACGAAGAAGCTGAAGCAAGACTTGAACACTTGGAAAAAGAAGTATGCGTGCACCACAAGTGCGGATACGCATGGGAAAGAGAAATCAATTGATTTTACAAAAAAACTTCGTTGTAACAAAACAAAAGGACTTTCCGAGAGCACAACGTGTGCTTTAAATGTTCCCGATCTTGATGGAATCATTCCGAATAAGAGACAATGATTCCGATTCCGATGAATGGGTCTATGGAGAATCATCATTTCTTCAGTCGTCTAAGTTATCAAATTTTGAGATGATAACTGTGGACTATCAAAAACTAACAACTTCTATAAATTCTACTCTTAGGGAGAAAATCATGAACGTGCCACCTGCTTATCGAAACCGATTGATAAAACAATCACCTCCTAAAAATCCAAAAGGTTTGTTAAATTAAACTGATTTTGTTTTAATTCAACAGCTTCCTTGCTTGTTAATTATCAAAACGATGAGACAAGGCCTCCGGGAAAGCATATCGACACTACTAAAAAAAACATCCAATAATACTGGAAAACAACAGATTTGTAATTACAGAAAAACCTCAAATATAAATTTTCCGTATTTCAAAGCTTGTATATAGATTGTTCTACTTGTATTTTACTAACTCAATGCTTTCCTTTAATCATTGCTAAGTAAGATTTATCATGGAAAATGAAAAATAAATACGAATATATACTTTTGTGATCTATAGTGTTAATTTAAAGGTTTTAACCAACAGATGCCTTGGCTCTTGATTTTCAGAAAGATAACATAAGGCTTTAGGGAAAGCACATTGAAACTATCAAAAAGCCAGCCAATAATACTGTTGATCAAAAGATTGGTAAGTACAGCATCAAAATATAAATTTTTTGTTTGTGAAAGCACGAACGGATTGTTTTACATGTCTTCTTCTAACCATATACAAACTTTTCAGATCAGGTACTCAAACTAACCATCGCAACACACGCAAATGTTGTAGAAATTTCAGAAAACCAGAGAGTATTAATGGCAAAAATGAACTCTCAAAAAGTGAAGGAATCAGAAAATACAGTTGACTTTGCTACAGAAAATGGATTGAATTTACCTTTTTAGGGGTTGAATGAATTCCTTGAGTTTTATACAAAACTTCAAACAGATTTACAGTTTCGCAAAGCTCTCGTATGTCTACTTATTCAAAATTTGTAGGCAGATATTTTACCCTAAATTTGTCTGCATTTTCAACATGATGCGAAGTTGAATACCCGTAAAACAATTGTCAACATATTGCAGAAATATCTCTCTAAAGAATTAGCTCTACGATTTACAGCTGTTAAACAAATGACTGACAAAAGAATATTTAAAGAGACTATTATGTGTTCGTGTATGCTTGGTAAATAGTTATTTGTGATACAAGTGCTTCGAGCGGCAAGCGAATGATGCAATCACACGAGTTAGCAATCACCTATGCGCACGTGTATCACGTGCTATTTTTCGCAACGCCCGTCCGAAAAAGTTGTGTTAGGAGGAGTTAACGAAAAATACTAATCTTAAAAGAAAATATTTTTAAATTTCGTAAACATTTGTTTTTTCAAATATGTTGAAAAAAAAAGTTTTTAAAACAAAAATTTGTTGAAAAAAAATTATGTAAAACAAATGTTATGAAAGAATACTTTTTGGGGCTTATGCCGTTTTGCTGTGCCAAATGTTGGCGTTTATGCCCTATTGTACGACGAACAGAAACTGCTGTGAAACGTCAAAAACAAAACTTCAATCATTAGAAGATTTGTACAGGTTAAATCTAAATTCATTTCAAGAAGATACCAACACCAGTGTTTAAAGTTACCTACGCCAGTGTCTAAAGTACCTCATCTCGAATGTGCGCATGCGCAGCTTTTTCATCAGTGCCTAAAGTAAGCCATTTTCAAACTGCGCATGCGCGAAAATTGTTTCGCACACAGTCTGCTCAAATAAGGTCCTTCAGGCACCATTTAGAAGCATGAAAAGGTCAACTTTTGAGGTGGGTGTTGCAAATATATGTTTAAATATTTAATTTTACTTATCATATGCTTTTATGTGACGCTTATTTTAAAAACAGTCTTTTAAATTTTTCAGCTGACATTATGCAGTCATTGAGACGTATAAACTGAACCATTTTTGAGCGAAAAAACATTTTAAATGGATTTAGGGGCCGTCTTGACAAGCGTAAAAGATTGGTATGGTGGACGCACGGAAAGAGCACGTGATAAAAGCAGTAACCGAATTAGGCTAATATCAACGAATGAAGATTAACTTTTTTTCCGTTCTATGTTTTAATACTTACTTGTTATAGTCTTAAACAACTGATAAATTTTTAAAAATATGGTTCACCTATAACTGCATTTAGAGTTCTGCAATGTCATCCAAAAAATAATAAATAAAAAATATGCAAATGGCCATTATATGATTATAAGCTGGAAAGGGAGACTTTATGTTCGCTCCACATGCCGGAGAAATGGCCGTATTGATGCTTGAATTATAGAAAATATAATAAAAATGATAGATATATTATATTAGTATATTCACCAATGGAATTAAAGATGACCGCCAGGGTGAAAACGAAACTATAGACCATCCTCATTTTCGCAACGTAAAGGAAAAACTGATTAATGCTTCAGTGAATGTGTGGGTTAACAAATGTAACTATAGAATATTCTGTTGCATCATCAGAGTATAAATATGTACGTAAGTAGTCGTTATCACACATATATATGTGAAATGACGACGTTATTAGTTTCAAGATTTTCCTCCGGAGATATAATTATTACATTTTTATCTCAGAGGTATTGGTTTTAATTTTTTATAAACTACGTATGTAACTTATGCCTACTTAACACATAAGATTTAAAAAGATGAGTACCTTAGTTTACTTTTAGAATAAAACCACTATAGACTTAATTTGAATCAATATCCTGTTCAAACATAAAAACTTAATTTAAAAAAAAAAACTGCTCGCTGTATGTGAACATACTGAAAAGAAAAATCTTTGGGAAACAGTACATGGTCGGTTGAAAATCAATCATTTTTAGTTAACAGTTTAAAAATTTTATTCTAAATTTACATATTTTATTTTAAATTTTCCTTTCTGGGTAGTAAACTAATCTTTTTCATTGAAAATTCGAATACACGCTCAAAAGGTTAACTATTTTGTTGAAATTTCATTTCATCAAGTGTGTAGAAAAGTCTAGTATTTTCGAATCTCTGCCACTATGTGTGTCGCTAAGTATTCAGTATTATTTTATCTGAGAACTGATACCCTAGTATCCGTTATGGATAGTTGTTTTTCCGATCGATTTCGTGGAGACAAGAAAGTACTGATTAATAAGCGACATAGTGAAAGAGATTCGAAAGAACTGGAATTTTCTTCATCATTTCTAGAACAAGCAGCAAGTGATAATAATTTTCTAAATAATTACATTAGTAATTTGTGCAATTAATTCCAGAAAATTATATCTTTGAATGATTTACTGAATAAAATATTTTGTTTAAGCAAGAATAATTGTTTCAACATTTTTAAATCTAATCAATATTTCGAATATGTTGTAACCATCAATATATGATAACGTCCTAGGTTTTAAATGTGTTATTAATGTAAACTTCGATAATAAAACGATTACTTCGGACAAATAAATTTTGAAGAACAAACAACAAATCTGCCTCAGCCCGGATTTGAACAGAAATAATCGTTTTAACATTGAAATTTATATTATTGAAAAATGTAAAAACTCGGACGTTAACATCTATGAATGGTAATAACATCTTCCAAATATTAATCAGATTAAACCTACGTTGATCATAAGCAGTACATCGGTCGCAGTGGAGAAATACGTATTTACTTCCGTGTAAAAAGGTAGCTATGGAGAACAAGAAAATATCTGCTGATGTCTCGGTGACCTAATTGGTTAAGGATCCACTCATATTGTGGCGTTTCCGGTTCAAATAAGGGCTGAGGCAGATTTTTTTCTTGTTCTTCAAAATTTATTTGTCCGAAGTAATCCTTTTAACATCGAAATTTATATTAATTAAAAATTTGGAAAAAATACTTAGAAACTTATAACTTAATGAATAAAAACAATTATGTCTAAAAAATTTAAAAAAGAAAACCGTTTGTAGCATGAGTTCTACATAAAACTGCTATTTTTCCTACAATGGGATATTTTCCGCCCACAAACTTTAAAGTTATTTGGCGAAAATTACTCTTTAAACATTCATTAAGGGCTGCCTAAACATCACAATTGAATTGGTATATCGTCAGGTAAAACATATCTTCCAAATTCGAATCGTGGGTTCCAATTTGTGCGGGGAATAAGCCAAATAAATCCAAGTTGTTCTAGTGCATACCCAAGTCGTTTTTAGTTAATTTGAGTCAAATTTTGGGTAGGAAATTATTACAATGTCAAAAAACTGCTCATTTTAAAACGATACCTCATTTCAGAATCTATTTTACAGGGTGACGAATGAAAAGGTGTGAAAACTATTTGATTAATATTTTTGGACAGGTATAGGAATCAAAAAAACCAAATTGATGAATAAATAGTGGAAACTTCAAAGTTTCATTAAGGAGCACAATTCCATGATTATCAAGTTTGATATATTTTAGAAACGAACATCTTAAAGATACCGATAATTCGTCTGGGGCAATACACTGAATGGTATAAGTTTTGGAAATGTGCACCATCTGAATTGGCACCATAAGCAAACCTTTTTTTTAAACAATGAAACGCACGCTCTCTTATAGTATCAGAAATATCGTGAACCGCTATCTGAATAGGCGCGTTAAGTTGCTTTACGTTTTGGGTTGATTGGCGTATTTTTGTAATTGTTCGTACAAATAATGAACTTATTTTGAACTTTGCATAATAAAAACTATATAAATTAGATAATGCTTGTTTCTTATAAATTATAAATTACCATTTTGACTTTCAAATTGACAAAGTTCAAATGTTTTAATTTTTAGTTTGAATGATTCGAAATTAGAAGACTTCTGGAACAGGGCTTGCTGATATTCTTAATTGAATTTCGTAATTTTCCTGTGGTATTATTTTTAAAGTGAATAGGCGAAGGTTAAGTACATTAAGCGTGAAAAAAATCTTGTTTTTTTTTCACTTTGAAGTGATGTAGCCTCTTTACAAATTTTACGATATCACCTTCTGGTTGCGTCATGTATACACCAAGGCTTCTTAAATTCTTTAATTAAAGTTACAAATGAGTAAGTAGTTAAATTTTTTCAGATCTAGGTCTAGAGCGTTCACCGGTAAATATTTGTTTGAACCAGAAGAAAACCGGAAAATGACCGGGAATTTTTTTGGTACACTTTTAGTGTTCATTCTGAAATATTTTAAAATATTAATTTTTTTCTTCAGTTATTCTTCTTTATATAAGGTTCACGGTTTTGCAACACATCTACAGGTCTCGCATAAAAGACTACATAATTGTACATTAATTAGGTCACGCTAGTTCCAATGTATAATAACTTCGTTAATTATTCTTACTTAGCACCATTTCAACCCCCAGAACCCCGAAAACTACCCCTATCATAGGGTAGAATAGTTTTCAATAATTTTTCATCAAACAGTGGCGATTCGACTCTTGAAAATCAAAAAACTACCCCTGTGAAGGGGTGTAAAATACGCCATAAACAAGAATGTGTGTAAAATCTTTTTGAATTATTTGTTTTCAGCATAGATAGAATCAAGTAGTACCAACGTATAATAACTACGTTAATTATACTTACATAGCAGCATCACGACCCATAAAAACCGAACAACTACCCCTATAAGGTGATATAAAGTACTTCATTACCAAGAAAAAGAATGAAATATTTTTTAATTTTTTTTTTTTCTATAGATATGGTGACGCTAGTGCCAATGTATAATAAATTCGTTAATTATTCTTACTTAGCACCATTTCAACCCCCAGAATCCCGAAAAATACCCCTATCAGGGGTGGAAACTACACCGGTACTATAAAAGTAGGTAGAACAGTTTTTCGTCAAAGTAGTATAATATTTACCTCAATTATACTTACTCAGTGTCGCTTCAACTCTTGAAAATCGAAAAACTACCCGTTCAATGAGTTGTTGGGTTATGTGTTGTATAACCCTATATAGTGGAAGTGTGTGCATATTTTGCTGTATGTGTTTGTGTTTGTCCATGTGTAGTTTTTCGATTTTCAAGAGTCGAAGCGTCGCTGTTTGATGAAAAACTATTGAAAACTATTGTACCTACTTTTATAGTACCGTTGGAGTTTCCACTCCCTGATAGGGGTAATTATCGGAATTCTGGGGGTTGAAGTGGTGCTAAGTAAGAATAATTAACGAAGTTATTATACATTGGCATTAACGTAGTCATTACACATTAACATTAATTGATTCTACCCATGGGGAAAAAATAATTCAAAAATATTTTGTACACATTCTTGTTTATTACATTAACATAAAAAATCAAATTTCTGGAAAAACGATGCAAGGTACGAAACAATATAAACAAATCAAAATTGTGCATTTAGAAAAGATCTATACATTTTTCAGCAGTCACTATTTGATAGGATGCGTAGTTTTTGTTTTAATCTTAAAAAATAAAATTAAAAATAAAGAATTCAATTTTTGAAAGAACGAGACAAGCCATGAAAACAATTAAGGAAAAAAGTTGATCACCCTAAGCAGAGCTACAAATTTGTCATGAATAATTTTTTGATGGGACGCGTAGTTTGTTTGGAAATTTAACGCTTTGAGTCTATTCTTGCCTGAAAATTGATCCTTTTTATCGGCAAGATGATACTAATTCACGAGGCTATTTGTTAATTTTATAAACAAATATGACAAAACATGATATAAATAACGGTACGAGTGCATTTAAATAGCTACCATTATCTGCCAACGTCCTTCCTATGCAAACAAATAATCTACTTTGACAGCTGATCTGATCTATAATAATTAACCCTTAATAATAATATTTGAATCACTGTTGCCTAATTAACAATTTCTTAATAATAAGTTTTAGCCCAGCGGGCCAAAAAGAGCATTTCTATGTATTTTTCGCCGATGAACCCGAATCTGTGATCCAGATTGAAAAAACAGGGGTCCTGTAATATGATGAAAAAGAATTTCTAGTGTTCACAAGAAAATTGTAAATGACCTTGAAAGGTGCGGAATTTAAATTGCTGACGCTATGAAAATTTTCTTCCAAAAATTGGTATTCTAAATTACGCTTAATAAAAGTGATTTCCATTTGAGCTGTTTTTAGTCCTTGCTTTTGCTTCACTGTATAAGCGAAATTCATGAAAGTTTGGACGACGAGATCCAATGGTTTTAAAATTACCTCGAAGATTCTAGCAATTGTTAAATAATGAGACGGGTCTTTTTCTGCCAATAAATAACAAATAGCTGGACAAATTAATGTTTTCCAGGCACCCTTAAAAAATCTGCTATACGCGCAGGTCAAATGTCACAATCAAACGACAATGTATTTCATGCCATGTTCGATTCCTTGTTTGCTAGACCTGAAGCGGTAGTATCAGTAATTCCCCGACGTTCAGACCGCTCAACTTAAACCCTAGTTTATATCACGCGTGATCTCGGTTTGCAAGAGGATAAAATAACTAATTGCCTGAAGCAAATTGTTTAGTGTCATTTCGGAAATATATCAACCATTAGTACTTAACTAAGGATTTGAAAAAGCTCAAAAACATTTTGCCAGAACTTGTTGATAAAGTGGATCAATGTTGATTAGTCAAAACACATTATTGACTTTTTAAAATTTATTCTAGGATTTTTCGAATCTACTACCTGACTACTAAATATTTATATTTTGAGCAAAATAAGGATTTAAATTATTCAGGAAATAAGAATGAAATAACAGTCAAAGATACTGTGAA
>CAKNWU010258337.1:0-10227 GCA_932072015.1 Andricus quercustozae | reverse complement strand
CCCTTCCTCCTCTATCTCCTGTTCTCGCATTAAAATCTCCTCCTATTATAAGTGTAATCTCTTGCTTATTTCCTTCCATCAGATCTCTCATCTCCTCTGATTTCTCCTGCATATCTCCGTTCACATAGACCCCCACTATCTTCCACCTCTCTCCTCCCACATTTATCTCTTCTACTGTTAATCCTTCTTTTTATTCATTCATCTCCTTTTTATCCTTCTCTGTTATATATTCGTTCCTTACTCCCATCACCATTCCTCCCATTGCTCTGCCTTTTTTATTCTTTCTCTTTGCATTCTGAACTTGCCATTTGTAACCTCTTGGTAATCTTCCCCTTACTCTTTCTCATCCCGTTTCATCTAGCCACGTCTCCATTATTACTACCACATCCCATTGTGTCCAATTTTTCATAAACTCCCTATCCTTTCTTTCTAAGCCTGCTATATTCCAGTAGCATATCCTCCAATCTTCTCTATTTTCGTTTCTCGGCTCTTTTTGTTTCCTACTATTTTTTATTTTCTTATCTCCCGATCCTTTCTCTCCTAGTTTCCCGCTTTCTCATTTTTTACTAACTCTTCCCTGTCCTCATCCCAATTCCACCATACACCTTCTGTCTGTATTCTCCCATACTTAACCCATGTTCTTCTTCCCTTTTTTCTTTCCTCTTCCGCTATTTTCCTTAGCTTATACTGCATATGCCTTTCTACCCATGTCAAATCATGCTCTATTCTCTCCGAGCTTCCATATAACATCCGTTTCTTTGTCATTACATCCCTCTTATGTTCCCATTTTTTTAGCTTCACCAGTACCATTCTATCCCCTCTTCGCTCTTCCCTTCCTACACCTCGCACTTCCTCTATCTCTACCTTAGCTTCAATCCTTCTTAGTACTTCTTTTACTCCTTCCATCATCTCCTTCCCCTCTAATCTTATACCCTTTATCACGATGTTTCTTTTTCTATCTTCTCTCTCTTTCTTTTCCATTCTTTGTTCTATTTTTCTTAGCCTTTCCTTCTCCTTATTCCCACTCTCCCCTTCTCTCAACTCACGGTTTGAGCTTTCCATTTTTTTAGCCTATCTTCCAGCTCCTCTACTTTTTTATTCGGCTCTTCCTTCTTTTCTAATCTTTTCTCCAGCGTCTGCATCCTTTTCTCTAACTTTCCCCTAACCTCTTTCCATTTCCTCATTTCTTTCCTCAACTCTGACATTTCCTGCCTAATTTCTTTCCTTATTTCCTCTACCCTTTTCTCCTTCTTTACTTCATACATCCCCATTACTTCCATCATCATTTGACGCATCTCATTTAACTGTACATTTTCCTTTTCACCTTTATGTTCAACTATTTCTTCGTCTTTCTCCCTCCCGCCCTGTTGTTCTTTTCCCGGCAGTTTTCTGTACATTTTTGGATTTTTTAGGCTGGATCCTGCTTCTAATTTATCCTCACTACTTTCTCTCTCCGCCCTATCCCTCTTCCTATTTATGAATGGCTCTATTAAGCCAAAACTCTCCGGCCTTAATCTCTCCCGTTCTACAGTTTTTTTGTACTGTCCTCTCTTTTTTGTCTCAAGTTTCGGCGTACAGAATACTTCCTCATCCGAATCCCTTTCTCCTTTGCTATCGCTGTCCCCGTCACCCATCAAGCCGATTCGCCGTGATCTCAGTCTGTCACCCCATACGTAACTTTCGTTAACTATATCTGCACTGCGCTACCCCACCCTGCTACCGTACCTTCTTCCGTGCTTCTCTCTACATTTCCCTCCCTGTCGCCGCCACTTGTCTGCACTTGTCTCCCCACCCTACTCCTCACGCCAAGCAAGCAACCTAACCTCCCAGCCTTCCCAAAACAGTCTCAAGTTCACAAATTATCACCAACCTCTTCTCTTCTATTATATTTTACTCACAATTTCACACTACCAAAACCCTCAATCACACTTGTGCCATCAATTCACCTCAAATTCCACTTCAAATTCACTACAATCTGCACTACACAATCACCGCCACCTAACACTTTCATGCCGGAAACGGAAGTCCGCCTTCGAAACTTTGAAGGGCTAAAAAATGATGGAACTTTCATTCTCTATGAAAGCGGATACTGCTGAAAATAAAAAGGAAGTTAAGTCTGTTAAAAAAAAAAATTTCGAAACTGGAAGCTGATATAGATTCCCTTTTGAAAAGTCACAGTTGTTAAAAGCTAAACGTGACAGGCTGGACAAGAGTAATTTGGCTCTAAGTGCGGAGGTATCTACCTTGGGGAGCGAAACAACCTCTCTCCAAAGAAGTGTTCG
Source organism: Andricus quercustozae (assembly GCA_932072015.1). Taxonomy (NCBI): domain Eukaryota; kingdom Metazoa; phylum Arthropoda; class Insecta; order Hymenoptera; family Cynipidae; genus Andricus; species Andricus quercustozae. The sequence continues at coordinate 7,945 of CAKNWU010258337.1, read as the reverse complement.
TGCCAATAACCTTACTGTGCACAAACTTCCTGACAATCCAAAAAATAATGAAGAGCTGCCAAGCTGTCTTGTTCGCACTTTCTCGGAGCTGGATATATCTATCTCGGCTAAACAATTACGGATGCCTTTCAATTGGGAAAGGGACAGGGTTACAGGGCATCAATCACGACTCATCGCTTCAGAAGAGAAAAAAAGCTGTAGGTAGCCAAGGAAAAGCTTCAACATTTCGGAATTAAGATTTCTTAAAAGGGAAAGAAGCTGCTGGTCGATAATAAGCCTCTCTCGGATTCGAAAATTGATGAAATCCAAGGGGAATTAAATCTGTAAAATACTTGTTTCCTGATCCCCCGTCCACAGTCAAAAAAGCTGTCAAAATAAGACAAAATCGTTCTAGTTTCTCATCCTCCATCTCCTCTGACAGTCAAATTGACAAATTTCTCAACAAGAAGTCTGGAAAATCAAATAAACCAACGATGAGAACAGGGAGCCCGGTTTCCTGACTAGTGACTGCAGAGAGTTTGGAGGGCAATATAGATGGCTTCGATCACCGATAATGATAGAATATACCTCGCTGAGACCTGGTCCACATCATCGACAATAGCTTCTCCGGCCTGGCTTCAGAATTACACCTGCGTAGCAAGTATAGCTTCTAGAGATAAAAATCGAGGAAGACCAAACGGAGGTTTAGCTATATACGTTAATCGCTCATATTTCGGCCATGAAATTCTAGCCATTACTTCTAATTGGATTTTTATTAAGTCTTGGCACCAAGCCTTTAAAGTTATTATTGGCAATGTTTACTTCAAGCCGCCGTTGCATTGCCAGGTTCTTGTCGAAGCGCTGGTGATGTTAATTGATAGAATTTACTCAGTTCATCCAAATATTCCAATTTTTCTAGGGCTGATTTTAACACTCGCATAGAGGAACTGAATCAGTTAACTGATGAATCTTTACCTGAGGATTTGGCAGTGTCTCCTTTCTGTTTATCCTTGGACAAAGAGATCAACCCCAGAGGTGAGGCAGTAATACATTTTTTGAAGGAGTACAATTTGGTTGTTTTAAATGGCAGATCTCAAAATGATACCCAACCATAATAGGCTTTCATAGGTCATCATGGTAAAAGTGTAGTAGATCTCATATTTTGTTGTGCAGACTCCTTGGGTTTGATTTCAGATTTTTCGGTCTTGGGGATCCCTACATTATCAGACTATTGAACAGTGGTGGTTAAAATTGTTGATGATAATTCGATTTTAAATGGCGTGTTAAATAACTTGTTTGAGTTATTTATGTTTCTGGTATAGGCGAGGATGTGGAGGTGTTGAATGAGAATATCATATCTGCAATTTCTGTAGGAGCGAATAATTGAGGCCTAGTTTTCAAGCCTTTTAGGCGAGTAACAGGAAAAAACCTCTGGTTCGATAAAGAATGTCATATGAGGTGTCGTAAATTAAAAGACTCATTACAAAAATGTGAATCATCTCAATTTACAAATTTAACTGCTAGTGAGCATAGGAAAATAAAGACAGCTTACCTTGACCTTCAAATAAAAAAAGAAAAGGATTTTGAGTGCGGTCTATTGAATACTGTTGCATCTTGCAATAACGCTAAAGCGTTTTGTGCAGCAGTGAATAGTTTTGGAATAAAGCCTTCTTTAATTAAGGGTGTAAGTTTCGAACGTTGGCAGGCTTTTGCGGATTTATTATATACTGAACATATTTGTGTTAGTGTTAAGAGGTGTATGAATTCTCCACCTTTATTGGATTATATCCTCTTGAAAAAAAAGTAAAAGACTGCCTAATGTCATGTGAGAGTAATAAGGCACCCGGTGAGGACGGCATCCCTAGTGAATTTTATAAATATCTACCAGCGAACTGGGTCTCTTATCTGGTTAGCTTTTTCAACAGAATATGGGAACCATAAAAAGTTCCTTCCGACTAGTCTAACATCCAAACCTTCATGCTCTTGAAAAAAGGTAATATAGATGATTCTCAAAACTACAGAGAAATTGCACATTTTCATTCTGAATACATTAATTCAAATCCATCTCGTTATTCCAAAACGTAAGGTCTTTACGTTTTTCATCGATTTAAAAAAATCATTTCCTTCAGTTAACCACTCGCTTCTTTGGCAAAACTTGCTCAGGAAGGAAGTGAGTACAAAAATCTCAAGAATTATCAAAAGTTTATATGATAACGCTTCCGTGACTATGAGGACTAGGTCCGGCCCTACCACGTCAGTTAAGCTTACTCTAGGGGTTCTGCAGCGCGAGATTCTCAGTCCTCCCCTTTTCGCCTGGTTAATCTCTGACTTATAAGAATACCTATGAAACCACAGGGCGATGGAAATTTCGATCGATCACCTAATTTATGCAATTTTACTAGCCTATTATGATGATATAGTGATACTCGCCAACTCTCATGCTGATCTTCAATTTTAGATGACCCTGATTGAGAAATATTGTATAATAAATGTCTTTCAAGTAAATGAATCTAAATCAAAAGTTGTAGTATTTCATAGAAGTTGCTTGCGAAGTTACAGTTTCTTTTTCTCTGGGGTGCAGCTTGCAGTAGTTGAGGAGTATCTCTACTTGGTGCACTAAAATCACGCTTTTTCGGAGTCTCACACTCAGTGTATTGTATTATGCTGTCGCAGTCTGGGATTTAAGATATACTGAAATGATCGAAAAGCTTCAATCGAAGTTCTTCAAGAGGGTTTTAAACCTTCCGGCTTATACACCAAATTATGCTTTGCGACTCCAAACTGATAGACTACAATTCGCTTATGAGATTTTTAGGCTAGCTCTAAATTGGTTGGAGAGGCTTTTGAAAATGGAGGACTAAAGATATCCCGTACGCTGGTTAAAGAAATTAAACTCCTTAGCAGCTAAGACTTCTAATAATGTTAAGTTTAATTGGGGTTTACAATTAAAGAAGTTTTTCTGTGTATATAACTCTGCTCATTTATGGCCGGGACTGAATGCAATTTCCTTACAAAAGAATAAAGAGACAATCTTACATAATTTTGCAGTCCATTTAAAGTGCTCAGATTATGGTAGAGTACTAGTATCTGGTAGTCTACAGGTGTTTCCAAACTTGTACTTAGTACCAAGGATTCCACCTTATCTTACCTTCCGTCTCCTTTCTTATGTCACAAGCACAATTGCTCAGGTCAGGCTCCTGGGTTCAATTAGAGGCTGTATTCGTATCGGTAAGGGTACATTTATGTATGAGCCATCGAGAAACTGTTCGATATGCAATCAGGGGAAAAGGGAGGATTTGTTTCATATCTTGGCTACTTGTCCTGCGTATCCGGATTTTAGATCTTCAATTTTTCAGCAGCCTCCAACTGTCATATCGAGTGGACAATACTGGTTATACTTTCTTATCTCTAACTCTCCGAAAGAACTCTGCAAACTCGCAATTTTTACGTCTAAAATATTGCGTCTTAGAACATTTGTAATGGAGTCTTAGGTCTTGAAATGTCACTGTATGCTTTACAATATCGTTTTAATACTTAACTTATAATTTTAATCGACGTTGTTTCTGCCCTGCACTTTCTGCTTATACTTATCAAATAATATGTTCATTACTGTATATTTTCCACTTATTTCTAATGGTAAACAACCACCCGGTAAAAGACCCGTTGACCGACTGTTTAAAGTACTTTGTGGTCGTGGTAAACTTTATAATCCTAAAAGCAGAGTAACAAGGCATCCAGCAATCATGGCGGGTATAGGAAGTGCTGCCATCTCTATGACTACTTGCCAAGTCCCAAGAACCGCATTATAACGTTTATTTGTCAAAGCGGTCGAAGCAGAGGTTCAAGTGTTGTGCAAAAGTGGAAAAGAGTGACGACGATAAACCGTAACCGTACAAACTGTGTAAATTTGCAATGTTTTTTTCTTGTAAGTTCTGTTTTTCTTTACGTGTGGCTCCGCCCCCGCGTGCCTTTGCTACGGAGCCACCCTGGACCACATAAAAAATAATATCGTGTGCACCTCGGCTAGTACTCCGGCAAGAAAGAGTTGATTGGGAGGTATAGACTGGCATTTAAAAAAACGGACATTTCAATTCCATTAAATTTAAAGCAGTTGTATGTTTGTCCGAAGTGCCATTGAATGCGGTTTACTGTATAGAACTCGGTTCGTTTCAATAATTATTAATGCGCATAAAATTTGAGCCATTACAGTGATTTGCTTCTAATGCCTATTAGTTTATGCCATTTAATGTCATTCAATGCTACTTGGTGAATCGCCAAAATTGTATTGCATGCAATACTTTCTGTATTGAAAATAAACGGCCGTTTAAATGGCCGTTTTGATGGCCATCAACACGGCCGACAAATTGAAACCGTTCTAATGGTTGTTAAAATCGTCATTAAAACGGTCGTTAAAACGGCCGTTTTTTTTTGTCAATAGGGTTTTACGAGGCAAGTATCGAACTGTCTCAATGGCATTTAAAGCTGTTGAAAAAAAAAAAATCTAAAAAAACAAAGCTGTTGAAAGTGAAGTAAAAATTTTTCTGGCAAAAATGCAATTGGTAAGCATTGAGGGAATTGAAATATCCGTTGTTCTACATGTCAGTCTATGCGTCCCAATCAACTCGTTGTTACCGGGACATCTTTATAAACTTCGCTCCTTTCCATTACTTTACTCCGGCTCGTCCTGCAAACATCACGCTGAGCTATAAAGGCACACGTACCACTATTAGTGGACAATCTACTATTATAGACCACGCAACTGGTACGATAAAAGGCTTTCTTACTATTTTAAGTAGGTAGAGCGCGTAATTTTTATAATACAATTTATTCAATGGTCATGCTGAAAATTTTTAATTAGCTAGAAATGACTACTGGGTGTACGTATCCTGCAGAAAAACTAAACTGGGTAAAATACGTATCCTGCAGAAAAACTAAACTGGGTAAAATTATGAGAAAAGTAAAGCAAAAAAGCACCACCTTTTTCAATAGTTGCTGATTTATGACTCTTCAAAGTAACCCAATTTAAAAAAAATCTAGCTCCCCCCCCACTTATCCACCGCATGGAGCGAAGTTAGTTCCGCAGCCACAGCTTGGTGGTCGGTTCAAGGTCGGATTTGTTTTGGGAATAAAATTTTAGTAACCACCCTGGCGAAAGTATCCAATAGGAATCTGTATCCGAACCAATCCGAGTTAATTCGAACAAATCCCAAAAAATATCTACATTTCGTTCTATCCAAATCGGTCAAAAATTAATCCGACTCAATCCGGTTCAATCCGAACTTCCAATCCGAATAAATACGAAACAAATTTTAAATCCGAATGGATCCCATTCAATCCAAACTCGGATTCATTCGGAATCATTCAAATTGAAAATGCAGTGTATATCAATCCGAATTACTATTGATTCGGATTCATTTGGTTTGAAAATTTGGTTCGGATTAATTCGTTTTGGAGTTCGGATTGAACCGGATTGAGTCGGATTAATTTTTAAACGATTTAAGTCCAACGAAATGTTGAACTTTTTTCGGATTGGTTCGAATTGACTCGGATTGGTTCGGAATGATTCGGAAGTAATTCCTATCCGATACTTTCGCCAGGGCAGGGTTGCTCTAAGTATCGCAGCTCCCAGGCACGTTTGTTGGGCCATCGTTGTAATCCAACTTTGAAGGACATAATTCACCTGACTGTAGTCTAACTCTATTCTAATGTCGGACAGACATTCTCATAGTAGCTGTCCACGTTTTTAAATTATCATACAAATACGGTTATCCGGACACTGGACGATAGTTGGCCTGATGGTCGGCTTAATATTGATCAGTGCCAGAAAATTTACTGTGCCCGACCGTCGGCCAAACTCTGGCTTAAGATGAAGTCGACAGTACATAACAATACGGTCGACTCCACTCTGGTCGAAAGTTTGTCCAATTATTATCCGCTATCTGGTTTAAGTAACCTTACTGCGCCCAACCGTCGGCCCGTCTCTTGTCTAAGATCAACTGGACAGTCGAACGGTCGATTTTTTCTCTGACATTATTGTTCCCACTTGTCTATTTCAAAGCGCAGTGAGGTTATGCATAAAGTAAAACCTTCAATAAAGTCCATTCGACTGTTCAGTCGATCGAGAAAGCTATCATTTCACCGTGCTACGGCTGCAAAAAAGTTATGGGATTTCGGTACGACATTGTTGCAACAGAGGTCTCAGGTTGACGAAAATATTTTTCTCTAGCATTAGGGGAAACTATGCAAGAGTAGGTAAAAAATCACACTACGAGATAGCTTAGTTAATCTTTCGACTATTTTCGTTCGAAAACAATTCATAAAATCCATCGTTTCCTGGATTTAAATGTTTTTCAGAAACAATCTCGAAGTACGATTTTACATCTCTCTTCGTAAAATAGGTCATGGCCTTTGGTGGAAAAGTTGAAACCGAAATCAATTTTTGTACTGTACACTTTGTGACGAAGTTTTCGGGAAAACGCAGAAAGTTGTGAAAACAACTTTTCCGGGGTTTCGCCGAAGACATACTTAGCTTCGGGACGCGAGGAACGGCCGGCCTGAGAATATAATTAAAAACACGCTTACCGTCCATTCAGGAAAAATAAGGGTAGGTTAAGTCATCATATTGAATAAAGTAATATAGTACATGTACCTCCGAAGCGCCAGAGTACCCTTAATTTTTATTTCATTACAATCTCTCTCAATTCGCACAAACGGGGTCGAGAAATAAACAGCATAGTAAATTGACAGCTCGTAAACACGGAGCAGACAACGCAGACAGCCAACAGCAAGGAAGCAGGACGGGAGGATGCAACGAAACCAGCACGGCGCACCGTTCCCGCGCATGACATGGCGTCACTACCGGACGACCATGTTTCACCAAGGAAGTGGGGATATGACACAAGGAGTCGCCATCTTTCATCGCCGGAAACAAAACATGGTGTCATTGCCAGACGCCCATGGTTCCTCGACTAGTTAGAGTGGTGCCACAACTAGTCGCAATTTTTCATCGGCGATACGATTACATGGCGTCACTACCAGACGGTCGTGCTACACCGGCGAGGTGGGGGGTGCCGCAACTAGCAGCCAAACTTCATCATCGACATCATACCTCAGCGCCACGGCCGGCGGCGAGTAGCGGTACTGAGACGATCACCGAGTCAGGACGAGTCAGCCCTGAAACCTCATACCTTTAAGCTTCACTCGCAGTGTCGAAGGCAGTACGTAACCGAGTCAACCAGCCCTGCACCACGGCATGGATGGACGACCCCACGCTGCTGTGATTCAGTAAACGGCCATGTTCGAGTCAGCATGTGAGAACCAATGGGCAACGCGCAGCAGAAGTACGAAGGCACCCATTGGCCGAGATCGGCAGGCCAGCCATCTTCACTTCAACGGACCAATCGAGAGGCACGACACGAAGGCTCGAGAAGGAAGGAAGCGGAGAGGAACGTGGGACCTGTGACTTACGTTTTCTGCACGAAGGAATAGTAAGGAGTGGTATCTCTGTAAGTGGGGAGTGGGATGAACGACGTCCAAGAATTCCTTAATGCTTGCCATGGCTGAAAACGCTGTGTCAGTCTCACGCACATGTGCACTGGCGGTTGCCATGTCAACGATGTCAACACGCGTTGAAAGTTTTGATTCTTCACTGAAATTAACTTTATTCTTTACTTACGTAATCCATAAATCATTATAATAATGTTATTGTAGTACTTACACTTTCTAGATACTTTTTGTATTTTTTATGCCATTTTCCTTCTCGTTTTTAATTCAGGAACGTGATATACACCCAACAAAATAAAAGCACAAACGAACATAACCTACGTATGCATCGAGATGTCAAAAATATAACCCAGGGGAGTGGGTATAACACGTGACTGCGAGAACAGCTCTGCGCATGTGCGCGGCACGGACACGAGATTTTCAGCCGTGGCAAACATTAACGAATTCTTGGACATCGCTCATC
>CAKNWU010258331.1:0-13080 GCA_932072015.1 Andricus quercustozae | reverse complement strand
GTTGTTTTAAGAATCTTCTATTACTTATTAAATTAATATTTTGTAGCTGAAGAAAACGAAAATAATTCATCGGATCAAGTAATTCATTTTGAAGAAAATGAAAATAATAATTCATCGGAAATTGAGAACGATAGAAGATATTTAAACCATCCTTCCAGAAGAATGTCCGAACCAATCATGACTAGTCAAGTAACACAGCAACTAACATCTCGAAGACAATCGGCACCGGAAAGGCGTGTACAATTAAAAAATCCAGCGCTGAGATGCATAGGACCCTCACTGTCTGGACAAAGAGATTCTACGCCCGGTACATGTGCACGATACATAGAAAGAAGTTCCGATATACACCAAGATTGGGTATGTACATTTTATTATTTATAAAGATATTTTCACAGAAAAAACAGAAGGTAAAAAGCGTTGCAGGTAAAATTTCTGGAGGTAATCTCACCATGCAAAAAATTGAAAATCGGCAAGGGTAACATAAAAGATCACTACATTTTCGTTTTACCCTTAACGATCTTCATTTTTTTTTGCATGGTGAGATTACCTTCAGAAATGTTACCTGCAACGCTTTTTACCATTTGTTTTTTATGTGTTTTACACAATTGAAATGTCCCATTGATACTATAATAATACGTCATTTATCAAATTTACCAATACATTCTTTTCACGACAGATCTATTGAGATGAAAATACGCCTTTACACGCTGATATATGGGAGACAATGAAAACTTACTCGGACTCAAGATTTGTGAGGGAATTTGCTCTAAAGCTATGGGGGACAGAGGGTTTTCAACAAAGATGTTTGGATGCAAAGAGAGAAAATAAGGGAAAAGAACATATTCCAGATGAACAGAGGATACTTCTCACTTCGGAAAAATATGAAGGAGTAAAAGGTGAGAGTACTGGACATATTCGAAATGTTACATTAGGTTAAAAACCTATGATCTACGAGTAGTTTATTTGAAAATCATCCAATTGGAATAATAGTTTTCGGATTAGAATAACTTTAAAAAAATTATATTATTAACCCACATATTTAATTAATCTAGGTATGGAATCTATAGTAATCTATATTCAATGGTATGAAAATTCTTTTGCATATCAGAATTCACTCTTTCTCCCATTCTCCTCTTTTGCCCATTGTAAAGAATTCCTCTTTTTTCCTGTACTTGCGATAAACTTTCACCGTTTTCTTGTTTGTTTTTTTTTTGCTTAATTGCGTACTGAAGTAATAGAATCTAATAAAAAAAATCCAAACAATTTTTTGTGGAAAGCTAATCCTTTTTAGTCGAAAAGTCCACTATTATATTGAAACTACTTTCCTTGTTTTTGCATATTGTCTTTATATCAAACTGACGGAAGCTAGTATAACCAGAAAGCAGCGAAATAATAGAATGCGAAAAGTTTTTAATTTATGAGCATTCTTTAAGTAGATGGTAATAATATATGTTTTTTGGTTTTATGTATCAGATTTCTTTGAGCATAATGTGTTTTATGTTTTTTTTTCTAACTTAAGGCTACATTAAGATGTACGACTTAATCGTTTATTACTTCAAGAGTCGCGAAATAAAAAGCATCTTTAATTTTCATGTTTCATGACCAATTGTCGATTCGTCGAAGTACATGCGCATATAACTCTTGTTATATAAACTACCAATATACTTGTTTTATTCATTAGATTCCTTCTGGAATAATCTGCGTTATAATGTTTATTTTTTAAGAATGTGGCTTTCTAGTAAAATTAAGGATGTTCTTGGTATACAGTGAAGGTGAAAATTACTTAATCTCTCATTTTGTTCATAAAATTGACAAGTAAATACGCTTTATTATTGCAACAAATATTAGAAGGAAATCCCAAGCATAAGTAAATAGTTGTCATAATTTTTTATTCAAATGTAATTATTTACATATTTATCTTTTTTCACCTAGTTTAGGTAAAAGCTATAATTTTAATTTGTAACTTAACGGTACACCTAGAAAATGATTAATTAGTTGCTAATTAAAAAATGTGTTTTAGTTTTAATGACTAATTGAAGAGGTTCGTTTTCTCAGTGACGCTGCGTCTGAGGCCCCTGTTCTTTTGGGCATAATGCGCTTCATAATGTCTATTTTGAAGGAATTAGGCGTTTTTTGAATTGAGGGTATTCTAAGTGCACAGTTCAGATGAAAATTACTGAATATTTGACTTTATTCATAAAATTCACAAAAAAGGCCCACTGGTTATGGGAAAACATGAGAAGAGGAATCCAAGCATAAGTAATCAACAAATAGTTGATGGCATAATTGTTTATCTAGATGTAGTCATTTGCATATTTTTGTTTTTTATGCGCCTTAGGCGAAAGTTGTTATTTTCATAACGTACTGAGAGACTTTTTGTTAGAATAAATGATAAAAATGAATGAGAATTTAGTATAATATCGTTCCAAAATAGGGAAAACAGGGTTTGCGTATCAAAAATTAATATAGTGTTTTTCAGCCGGCAAAATTAATATTTTTGTTTGAACAAATGGAAAGGATGTTGCAATAACTCTTATAAAACTTGCGAGAATTTAAAATTCACTATATCAAAGTTGACAAGCGAGGTTTAAGCGATAGTAATACATTTTATTCGAAAGAGTGAAAACATCTTTTGAAGTTGCCATACAAAGCATATGAGAATCTCAAACGACTATATGAAAAATAACAAAAGATTTAACCTTCAGTAGGAGGAACTAAATACAAAAAATAAATACAATTAAATACGGAAACACGCGCACAATTATTATTTTCATCATTATGTATACTTGATTTATTCACTACATACATAATTGCACGCTTGATCGCTATGAAAAATCGGAACGCTGCGGCGAGATTCGAACCTAATTCGTATCCATTCACGATACGAAGACCCCTCTAAAACAGCCTCACATTTTGGTAATTTACTCGTGAGTAAAAAATTGTACAAAAACACGGCTTATACCATGATAAAGCTTACTTTGTTGTGTTTAAAACAAGTCCCCGTTTGTTTATGTACAAAAATTGGTATAGAAAATATCCTTCGCGAAAAGATGAAAACCGTGGTTTTTTCACGTCACTCAGTCCTTGCTTGATTTTCGATGACGACATCTTGGAACTGAACAGTGTGAAAATTTTGAAAAAAATCATGTAGATGCATTAATATTTTGACTACACATAAGTGAAAAGAAAACTGCAAAATATGAATAACAATTGACGTAAAATACATTTGAACATAACTATGCTATCTCTCGTAATATACGTAGTAGAGAGTTGTATTTTGGCTTAAACTGTTTGGAAAATTGCAACAAATGCAGTCGCATAATAATTAGGAATGAAAATCTTGAAACCTATTAATTAATAACAAATAAACCTGGAAGACCGATGAATGATAGTGTGGATGCGAGGACACAGCGGGATACCATAGCTGAAGGGTCTACTCATTGAAAAAGAGTAGCTACTGCCTGAAAAAAAGGAATAGACCCCCCCGAGGTGACCTTTAGCTATGCTATCCCATGGTGAAACAGTCCATAGTATCCTAACACCCACACTGCCATTCATCGGTCTTCCAGGATTATTTGCTATTAATTAATAGGTTTTTAGATTGTGATTCCTAATTGTTATTCGATTGTATTTGTTGTAATTTTCCAAGCAGTAACTCGCTACTACGTATATTACGAGAGATAGCATAGTCATGTTCAAATGAATTTTACGTCAATTGTTATTAATATATTGCAGTTTTCTTTTCACGTATATGTAGTCAAAATATGAATGCATCTATATGATTTTTTTCAAATTTTTCACACTGTTCAGTTTAAAGATGTTGTCATCGAAAGTCAAGCAAGGACTGAGTGACGCGAAAAAACCACGGTTTTCATCTTTTCGCGAATGCGGCTGTTTTTGAGGGGTCTTCGTTTCGTGAACGGATAGTAGTATACGACGTCGGTTTATACGTAGTTTACGACGTCGTTTCCGACGTCGGCATTTTCAATAGGGATGCTTTCTTAATATATAAAAACTCTACAAAACCTTTAATGTCTGAAAATACTTATCTTAAAATTACAAAATTCAGTTTTTACAATTTAATTTTAATTTAAAAATAATTGTAATTGGAAACTAATTGTAAATAATTGTAAAATAAAGCAAATAAAATTTATTTTATAAAGAAATATCTCATGATTTTAAAAGAATAAATCAATTTTTTAAGGTAATTATTTGTAGTATTTTAATAACTAATTAACATATTTTTAGAATATTTCTCCTTGACTCGGTATACATTAATTTTGAAAATGAAAAATATTAATATTTTTTATAAATATTCCTAAGTTTTATTTGAATATGATACACATTGATTTTTATTTAAAAAATTCTTGTAAATAGTTGGTCATTTGATAAATTTTACGACATTTTGGTACCATGTTTGGCCTTAGGGAATAGATTTGAAGAATGCAATTATAAAAATATCTCCATTAGTTAGTTTTTGGTTGAAAATTATATTTTTTGTTGCAATTTTTATTTGACATACCTGAAATATTGACAAATTTGGTGAAATTTTGTCAAGAATCCACTGACAATTATATTCATATAACCATAAAATAAGCAAACAAAAAACTTAAAAAATATATAGTTATTCGAAATTTTTATTTTGTATACAAAAATGTTTTTTGCCTTAAATTGTAATTTTGTTGAAATTGTTCTTTTTCCTTCACTAACAAATTTTTTTGATTGAAAAATTGGTTTGTTTGTTGAAAATTCATTCTTTTAAAGTTGAATTTAACTGTTTTTAATTAAAAATTATAATTTTTTTATTGAAATAGCAATTATTACATTCTTTGTTGAGAATTAACCTTTCTTGCCTGAAAATTAAACTATTCGGTTGAAATTTTTTTTTTTTTTTTTCAAATTGTGATTTTAAATATCTGAAATCTTAGAAAATATTTCGAAATTTTTCTCAAGAATCTCAGAAAGCTTATATTTATATTTATTTTTTAAATTTTATTTTAAGCATAAAATAATTTAAATTGGAAATTAATTGTAAATAATTGTAAAATAAATTTAACAAAATTTATTTTATAGAGTATATATCCCATTACGTTAAATGGACAAAACAATTTAAAAGGTAATTCTTTGTAGTATTTTCATAAATAATGAACATATTTTTAGAATATTTTTGCTTGATTCTGCCCTACGGCCAAACACGGTACAAAAAACTGTTGTGAAATTTCAAATAAAAACTGTACTCTGTATACATTAATTTTAAAAATGAAAAATATTAATGCTTTTTATAAATATTCCTAAATTTTATTTCAATATAATACATTTAGTGAAATACTATGAAGATTTGCCTTTAAATTATACCAAAAACTTTTTAAAATGTTAAAAAACGGTTGTACAGATATGGGTTTAACCTTTTAGACCAGTTAGGGTTGGGTGGGGCGAGATGAGCATAGTTGTCTTTTTAACGTCAGTATTTAAAATATGCTAATTCATTGCTTGAAAGTAAGTCGTTATATATATTCTACAAACATTTTTAATTATAATTTTGCCAAGATAAAAGTAAATAAAAAAGTATATGCGGAATTAGAAACGAAAATAAAAAAGTAGTGCGCTTGGCTCATACCGCTTCATGCCTGGGGCGGGATGAGCCAGGCGTTGGGGCGGGATGAGCCACTTAATTAAATGACTTATTATATATTATTTATAAGTAAGAGTATTGTTAAGTTAGAGTATTATAAAACAAAAACATATCTTGAACATATTTTTTAAAATTTTTACGGAACATTTAAAGCGTTTAACGTTAAAATGATGCAATTCTTAATCCTAACCTCTACCGTTACTAACTCTACAAACAGTGAATATAAAAACGATTTTTATCTAATTTTTTTAAATAAATGTTTTACAGAAATAAATATAACCATTTTTTGACTGACCTGAGTACCTTGTCTTAGTCAAAGTTAAATTTTACAATAAGAAAACTTTTTAAACCGTTTTTTTTAATACGTCTGCCGTATTTTTCATCCATAACAATGTTTTTCTCATTTTATAGCATTTCGCGTGTTTTCAAACAAAGTCACTTAAGAAATATACCAGAAAAATAGTGCTCTCTCCTGGTTGCCAGCAACTCAGATTATATTATAATACAGACCCATAAATAGTGCAGCTGTCAAACTTTTTCTGAGCCTTTTTCTCGACAAGATTAGTTTTTTATACGTTTGCACCACAATAAACACACTGCACAATCTGATGCAATAAAACACTGCATCTTAACCTACTGACTGCTACACTAAGGGCCGATTCCACCATCCGTGATTAAATTTTAATCCTTGATTAACTTTATTTAATCAGTGCATTGCGTTCCACCATCTTTTAAACCATGATTAAAGTAGTCTAATCGCTGTTTAACTTAATCGGCCATTTTTGGCCGGTTACCAACTTAACCAGCGATTAACCGGGCTCAACGTAACCTGAAAGTTTATTTAACGTGCAGTGCGACAGTATATATGGCTTAAAATGAAATATGTTCTCAAAATATTATTTTTCCTTTTCTTTTCGCTCTAGAAAACACCGCTTCACTTAATTAATTTCATTAACGTTATTTTGGAGACGCTTCAGCAAAACAAGTAAACAACGCGTAATTTGTGAAGTCAGAGTACTATTTATTTGGTTTGGCGTCCCAGAGATGGCGCGCGAACACAAGTTTCGTGAATCAGCCAATCAAAATCGCCGTTACAACAAAAATACGCAGAAACTAGACTTTATTGCGAACAGGGTATATGGTTAGTTAACCATAGGTTAAAAATTCATGGTGGAACGTTTCGCAAGTTAATCAGGATTAAGTCGTTGATTAAAAAATACTCATGATTAGTTAACCATGGATTTAATCCGAAATGGTGGAATCGGCCCTAAGAGGTTAGGTTAATGCACAGGAAGAGGTGGCTCATACCGCCTCAGAACTGTTGCTCATTCCGCCCCATATGACACTTGCCAGTAAAATCAAAATTTCATCTATTTCTGTTTTACAATTATATAAAAATTTGTTGAAAACTGAAGGTTTAATAAATAAGCGATCTAAATAAGCACTGGAAAACATCTAATATGTGATTTTGTGTGATTCTTGGACTTTCTAAACAAATGCAAAATAGCAGAATACATGTCTTAAAATTTTTAATTTCGTTTTTTTCAAATCTATTCAACATTAAGCGAAAATTTTTTAAAAAGAAGTTTGATAACGTTCTTCCTGATATTAGTGCAAAGAACAGTTACAAAAGAAATTATAGATTGCGAGAAAATTGACTGGCTCATCTTACCCCCTATGCTCATCTCGCCCCACCCTACCCTAGAGAAATAGATATTTCTTTTATCGTTTTTCACGTTCTGATTTAACCAAACAGTCGAATTTTCCACAACAAAAAATGAATTTGCAACCAAAAAAGCTGAATTTTCAACGAAAAATGTAATAATTTCTATTTCAATGAAACGATTCTGTTTTTAAATTAAAAACAGTTAAAATCAACTTTAAAAGAATGAATTTTCAACCAAAGAAATAAATTTTCAAATCAAAGAATTTTTTAGTGAAGAAAAAAGAAAAATTTCAAAAAAATTATATAATTTAATTGATATAATTAATTTAATTATACAATTTATAATTTAAGGAGAAAATTATTTTTGTATATAAAATGAAAATTTCGAATAACCATTTATTTTTTAAATTTTGTTGTGTGCTTATTTTGAGATTATATAAATATAATTTTCACAGGAGTCTTGACAAACTTTCACAACATTTTTCAACATTTCAGATATGTCAAATAAAAACTTCAACAAAAAATATAATTTTCAATCAAACACTAACTAATGGAGATATTTTTATACTTGCATTCCTCAAATCTATTCCCTAAAGTCAAACATGGTACAAAAATGTCGTAAAATTTCAAACTTGACCAACTATGTATAAGAATTTTTTTAATAAAAATCAATGCGTATCAAATTCAAATAAAATTTAGGAATGTTTATAAAAAGTATTAATATCTTTTATGTTAAAAATTAATATATACAGAGTACAGTTTTTATTTGAAGTTTCACGACAGTTTTTTGTACCATGTTTGAACGTAAGGCAGAATGAAGGAAAAATATTCTAAAAATATATTCATTAGTTATTAAAATACTACAAAGTATTGTCTTTAAAATTGTTTTGGCCTTTTAAAATCATGCAATATTTCTTTATAAAATAAATGTTGTTAAATTTATTTTACAATTATTTTCAATTAATTTCCAATATAATTATTTTACAATTAAAAAAGAATTGTCATAACTAAATTTTGTAATGTTGAGATAAGTATTTTCAGACACCAAAGTATTTGTAAAGTTTTGATATATTAAGAACGCATATGAGGTAAAGTTAATAACTTTTTGGCCTTTTCTCTTGAAATCCCCGAAATTGTGATTATAGCCTAAAATAGCATGAAAAGAAAGGTAAGTATACAGTACAAATGTTGATTAATTTAATAAATGAAAAATCATTATCAGTTATTATTATTTTGACTTTAAAATATTTAAAATCAATTGAAAAATAAAACATAAATAATGAAAAATGAAAATGTAGAATCAGATAGTCTAAAACATTCCATAAGAATTCCTGTAAAATATAGTAAATTAATATCTCAAGACTTAATTACATGTATTTTAAGTCTTTCTCTAAGGAGTCAATTTTTGAAAACAGAAATCAACTCAAACCTCTTGATAGCCGACGAAACCGAATCGTGAAGTCGGGCCTCGGGCGAGCTTGGCTTCGTGCTAGTGCCTCGTACATTTTCGGCTTTACACGAGGCTGGCCGACGCATCGCGTAACAGAGCCGACTCATGTATTGCTCCCAGATGGGAAAGTGGTGGGGGCCGAAAAATCGTACCTTCTGGAGACAGTGCTCCACCGGGCTACGATCGACGCGTGTTAATTTTGCCAATTCATTTCAAATTAGTTTCTTTTTACGTACTTTCAGTGTGTCGTTAAGTGTTTTCGCAGTTCATTATTGTTCTTCCTAAGTTAACAGGTGTTTTATAGAAAAAATTATACAAGCATGAAATTCAATTGTGTTAAGTCATGCATAATATAGACATTTGCACACATAAGCTGTCTCTTTTCACATCTTTTCGCAATAATCCAAGTTTCTCCTTATTTTATTTTAAAATGTTTAGATAATCACCTGTGCTAAAATATACTGGTTATTGAATGCTCAAAAAATGTGAAACTTGCGCAGACCAATGTATATTCATTACAATTAATTATTTTACTTTATACCCTATGGCTGGGAAAACTTTTCCGAAGATGTTCGTACTTTCATTTTTTTAAGTTCGATTTTGTGGAAATTGTAAATTTTTCAATTCGCTAATTTATTTCCAAATTATTCTATGTTCAGGGTTCAATGTAAAATTATTCAGTAAAATTATTCTGACTGATTATTGAACGAAAAACGGTTTGAGGCCTATACCAGTATTTCTATGTGAGAAGATATCATTTTAATAATGTTAATTTATCGGATTAATAAATTCGTTCATGCAAAATAACACTTTATTTATTTGAAATAGATATTTTAGTATATAAAATAGTATTTTAGGATTCAGGGTACAGTCGCACGATGATCTCATTTCACAAGCACGCGTGCGAACATCACCCGTGCGAGCGATATGCGTCTCATGAGGACGCATCTGTCACCCGCGGTGAACGCACGCATGCGGAGTAATTCGCATGCGTGCGTGCACTGTGAGTCGCATATGCGTTTCACATTGCTATCTGGGTTTAGTACAGTTTGGAAGATTTTTATTTAACTTTATTCAATGCGCAGTAGTTTTCTATGGGACTTACAGCATCACAGTTGTTTTTTAAGACTCCTAGTATTCCACCAAACACGCGTATTATGATTATTCCCCTTATTCATAAAAAAACAGGAAAAACAACAAATAAATAAAAATTTGAATTATTTTTTGGTCTTACTTTTTTTTATAAATATGAGAAATGATGATGATATGCGTGTCTAAAGGTATACTAAGAAGGCCAAAAAAACTAGTGCGCAGCCGTAGGTCCTATAGAAAACTACTGCGCATCGAATTAAGTTGAATAAATCTTTCAAACTGTCCTAAAACTTGCCGCGCAACATTCCTTCACAAGTGGACATATTCTAGATTGACTGAACCTTGCCCTAACCTCTCAATGCAATATTCCCAACCTTACAGTGCAAGTTTCAGGCAGTCTTAACCGAGTTTTTTGTGCTATCTGGGAGACGCATTTAGATGAATTGAAACAGCGCGAATGAAATGCGTATGAATTTATATGAATGCGTGGTCAAGGTCAATTACAAACAAGAATAAAAAGTGCATGCGTCGAAACTTGTACCAGCGATCCCTCGTGTATCAGTCCACAGTGTTCCCACTGAGCTACTGTTCAATTTACTAAACATTTGCAATAAATTCTATATACCCCGCACGTTGATTTTCCTGTTACGGATTAAATTCTATAAATCAAAACTCGCTGAAATTCGCCGTGACGAATTGGGGCGAATTCGAGTGTGTATTTTCCTCTCACGAATTTAGACGCATTGACCAATATTGAACCGTTTGCGTGCTGACGCATTGAAGTGAATTGGCTGATTTCAAACTTTTGCACGGCATTTATACATATAGAAAGATTCAAAATTGAAGTACCGTCTTCTCGAATTTATACGCATTCACACACTGGTCCGATGCGTCATTGTCGCAAAGCGGGATTTGCGGGGTGTCTTAATCTTTTCAATTCAATTCGTATTAATACTTTCTTTTTTGCTGGTTTGGCCCCCAAGTCTCAAGAAATGGGAATGTTCAAATTCACAAATAAAAATTTTTAAATATAGGCTTCTGTATAATAACAAGGCATATTATATTTACCATTGTTATGTCCTGAAATTAGTTCTAAGAATAAAAATGAAAAACTGAAAAAAATTTTCTTCCTGATATTCATTAAGTGATTAATACATAAATCATCATAACTCATGCAAGTATTATTGAAACTGTTTGAAATTGAGTACACATACTGTTCCCTAGCGAGAGAAGTTTATGTGAGAAAAAAAGATGCAATGTTTATAAACCTTCTTGACGACAAATACATTAAAGGACAAGTCACTGCCAATAAATAAACATTCAGTACCAAACTGCACTGAATATAAACGGCACCAACAAGGGTTTGGTCGTTAACAGGCGACTAATCTCTTTAGTCTTAACGCAATAAAGTTTCTAAGTGGTTAAATAACGATTCTTTTAATTGTTTTACTCAAAAAATCATTGAATACCGAAATATGTATAATTGTATATGCACTCCTCAACACCCCCTGAAAAATGTTTGATTAAATCAATCAAAGTTTTGTTGGATCAAATAAATAAATGCATTGCTATACAGTTAACTAAAGTTTGGAGACATTTTTCGCTGCCCTTGCCATATTTGGTGTCCTGGAACGGAACCGTGTTACAATTATTTTGAATTCTTACTCAAACATGTTTCAAAGACCATGCTTTTTAATTCAATTACATAGAAGTTAAGTTTTTTAAATTTCTCCTTACACAACTCTTTCCGGGATAAGCCCACTATCAGTTACAGATTTTCTTTCTTCTAAACTGTTTTTCTATCTCAAAACATTTTTGAAACAATGTATGTCAAAAATCGAATTTCAAAAAGTCCATTTTTTGCAAATAATTCATCATTTATATGTAGCTGTATTACGATCGCTTGTCTTGAGGTTTATGTGATCCTCACATAAATCTCCCGAAATCTATTAAAAATCTTGAAGATTTAAGTAAGTTTTTCACTGAAAAAAAGA
This sequence comes from Andricus quercustozae, assembly GCA_932072015.1. Classification (NCBI taxonomy): domain Eukaryota; kingdom Metazoa; phylum Arthropoda; class Insecta; order Hymenoptera; family Cynipidae; genus Andricus; species Andricus quercustozae. Next base: position 1,246 of record CAKNWU010258331.1, on the reverse strand, counting down.
ACTGACGAGGCTTTCAAAGAATATCTAACTGAAGCTACACATTTAAAAAACCTGATGGGTACGCGACAAGGAGTAGATGATCCCGAGAAAAGTTTTAAAGTTGATTTATACTTCACAATATTAGACGTAATAATCATGTCATTGCAAGAATTTAAAAGAAAAGCTTACAAACGAAGACGAAAAGCGCTCAGATATAGTAGGCGTGGTTTTGTATGATGAACTTATTGTGTTAAGAACTTACCTCAAGCCAAACATGAGTGCAAATGAATTTTTGACGTTCATACTAAAAGATAACTTGCATTTCGTGTTTCCAAACACGTTTATAACATACCGAATTTTAAACACTTTGCCTGTAAACACAGCAAAACGCGAAAAATTCGCACACCCAAGATCATGACAATCCATCGAAGTCATCATCCTAGATCTTCCGTACCTCGAATATACCTACCTCGAGATAAAGGGGGCTTGCTAAGCTTGGAGTGTCTTCATCGAAGAACGGTTCGGGCTACAGCCTACTCAGTTCTAAATAGTGCAGATTCTCTTATGCGACTCGTACATCAACATGAAGTCGTCAATGTTGCGGCGTTTCTATACCCTGCCGCAGATAGGCCCGAAGAAGAGCTTGGCCTCCCATTTGATTCCAGCAATACTACACATAGCCTAGCATCACTAACACCTTCGGTGCTCAAAAATCGTGTACAGGAAGCAGAACATACGCTTCTACTAAGAGAACATGCTGACAAGCCTCTTCTTGGTAAATTCTACGGCATCATACGTAGAGACGAGCTCTCGATGGGTCTGTCCAACATGTTTCTCAAGTCTGCTGGATTGAGATCGGAGACTGAGGGATTTCTTTGTACCTGTCAAGACGGCGTTATAGACACCTTAATCTACCGAGAGCGCATAATGAATATACCTGTAGGCGATACTAACTGCCGAGCGTGTAAGCAAGAGCCAAAAACACTTGGACATGTTCTCAGTAGATGCTCAAAGTATGCACGTTACGGGTACATAGAGAGACACAGTGCGGCTCTAAAAGTATTTTATTACCATCTTAGGCACAGCGTTAGAAGAATAAGGATAGAAGAAGAAATCGATAACACTTTAAAATTAGAATTCCATTAAACTGTAAACATATGAGATTAAAGTCTAAAATGAAACATCGATTCTAAATAAGTGAAATTAAAATAAAACAATATACTTAATATATTATATCAATCAATTCCGAACACATACAAAGTTTACT
>CAKNWU010258310.1:0-11137 GCA_932072015.1 Andricus quercustozae | reverse complement strand
AAAATTATATGTGCAGCTGTTCATAGTACTCGAAAATTAAAACAATTTATTTCTATGACATTTTTCGATAAAATGAAATTTTTCAGAGTTACAACATTTTCAAAATCCAAAAGAAGCAACGAAAATTAACATTTTCAGCCAAATAACGCACGGTATGAAAAAAAGTCAAGATCAGAAAAAATTTCTTTTTGCACGCCCTACAAGATTATCATATCGACTTTTTGAATTTAAAAAAAAAATGGAAAATTTATATTTTTATTACACAAAAAATAAAAAAATTTAATTTTACGGTCAAACTATGGAAGATACGACAAATGATGTTTAAATAAAAATTGTGCATTTAAAAAAGTTCTACAGATTTGTTATTAGTCACTTTTTGATAGGATGTGCACGTTTGGTTTATTCGTAAAAAATAACATTAACAGTGAAAAAACCTGTCCGATTAGTGGGCACATTCTCATCAAAACTTTGCTTATTTCATTTACTTTTTATCTCGTGTGTGGATTTTCAAAATTGTTAATTGTTTTTATGTTCTCAATACTATTTATAACGATTAAAACAATAAAATAACCATAATTAATGCTCATGGTATTTGAAAATTTGTATTTTTACATTCTCATCCAGAGAAGGTATTAGGTTTGTGTAAAATTTGACCACCACTGTTTTTTTTTCAAATGTCCACGTTTTGAGTCCCCCTGAACCCAAAAAACAGTTTTTTACGAATGTGTCTGCCTATCGGTTAGTATGTCTGTAGATTTCTAGTTTGTTAGCACGATAACTTTTAACAAAATTAACCTATTGGATTGGCCTTTGGTATACTCTTTTAGTCTCCTAAACTAAAGGTCAAGTTCGTTAGCCAGCCATTTTGGATAAACATTAAAAAAGTGAGCGCATTTTGAAAATTTTTGAGACCATTTTTTTCGAAATTTGAAAGAAAAAGAGTTTTTAATTCCATGCCTAGAGGTGGGCCGGGAATTGGCATGTGAGAACATATGAACTCCTATCTAATACAACGCTGCTGAAGGCTGGTTACTTTCTCAGCATAAAAAATCAACCAATCGCGACTCTCTCGGTTTCCATTACTTGTCACCCCCCCCCCCCCCCCTAGTAACAGATGTTTTGGTGGGACTGGCGTTGCAACTAGACTCTCCAGCATACGACGAATCACTACTTAACTTGGACATGATTTCGACTCGCAAAAGAAATTTCGCGCATAAAGGTGGTAGTTGGGTGTACAATCTAAAAAATGAATAATAAAAACAATAAAATTGCCTCGGAATGGACTGAAACTTTGATTGACGAAATGCATACACACGGTAAACGTAAAGGTCGAGTTTCAGGCGACGAATGGAGACTGGGTGTTTCGAATGCTAGATGAGTGAATGATCTTAAGGTAAGAGAACTACGAGAAACTATGCACGTAAGGAAACTAGATATTCTATGTGTACCTGAGACGAAGAAAAAGGGTTGTAAAGTAAATGGCAGTATGCCCAGAGGCAGACCGCGGGAAGAATGGTTAGAACCCGGGTAAAAATAATTGGTCTTAATTTTGACTTATAAGTCTTCAATATGTCTTCAAGACCATCATGTCTGGCTCCATCTCACCAGCTAGACATTGGAGATATAAGGACTTCTCTCGAATTTATGGCTGTAAACTGTGCCAATAAAAAAACACGTAGACTTGTCTTGAGACAAGAAGTATAAGTCTTGATTAATATACCGAATTGGTTTTAAAGAAAATTATATTACCAATTTGTGACTTTAACATTTGCCAAGGTCAAAATTACAAGAGTTTTCGTTTGCAAATTTTACTGTCCATTATACTGTGACCTCTATAAACTATGGACCCCACAGGCAGAGCATGCTATTTCCAGGATTCAGGTAGCTAGGTTAGGCCAAGCAGTTGACATCTGCTGAGGATTAAAATTTTACCACCTATAAAACTTGTAATTTTTTAGTCACTAATTTTTAAATAAGAAATTCGGAACCTGTCATTTTCTAGAAGTATCTAGTGAACTGTTGGAGATAGGAAAAAATGGACATCATTTTTAGATTCGTCATTCAAAGAATAATAATACACCTGTTGGGTAGCTATGACAGCGCCACCAATTTGGAACCTTTGGGAAGAAATTTGAATTCAATATTAACGAAAAATCTTATAGTAAACAATTAATTTTAAAGTGAAGATTAACATTTTTGATTAAAATGAATTGCAATTCACTGATTTTTTCATGAACCTTGCCCAAATAACTTAAAGACACCCAATAGTTCACGTGTCAGATGACAGTCACAGAGGTATCCTACAGGCGTATTATTGCAGACAAATAAACTTATTACTACATACTAAATAAATACCAGGAATATAAATAATATAAACATTCTATAAAGTTTGAAGTGGATTAGTAATGACCCTCAGAGACCCTTAAGATCTCAAAAATAATCTGGTTCCGTCTCACGAGCTAGAAAAAATCAAGATCAAATATTTTTACCCGGGAATGTGTGAATCAGACCTTAATCCGAAAAGACATAAGAAGCCATAGAAACAGGAGACTTTGCATGAAAAAATGCATGAACGTGAAGGAAGCTAGATAAGTATGCCAGGACAGAAAAGTGTAGCGACAAATAGTTTATAAAAAGAATGTGAGTAAAGTGAATCACGCCTGAAACAAAAGGCCTTGGATACTAATAAGCCCGAGTAGGGAACCTCACATAACAACCTTGTGAAGCTCTTCACTTGGGGTGATCGCTAGAGAGATTGATCAGCAACCTGGGTCATAGCAGTGTTGCGGAACTTACTAAGAGAGTATTAAGAGAGTATTGCTTATGGTTTGTATTTTTCAAAATTTTTGTTATAAGTTATATGTTAGGTCGAAAATAACAAATTGCAAGCCAGCGAGTCACTTTTTTACTTTTAGTCTCTTCTTTTAAAAGTCGATCAATGCTGTAGGTCAAACATGAAAAAGTGGAATAATTTCAAATTTATAGTGTTTCTGTTGTATATTGAACCATTGAAACCTCTTGTTTTTTTTCAAACTTTTTAAACAACTTTTTAAAGCACTTTCAGTGTATAAGAAATAAATTTCTTTCAACTAATAACTTTTTGAGAGTAGAACGAAGTCAAAAGGAGCAAAATTATAAAATCTGATGTTTTATTTTTGTTCTGATTTCGTGAGAAAGGGCCTTCTTAGCCTACGAAACAGCTAAAAAAGTGAGAAATTTACTGAAGAAAATTATAAATATTTTTTTCGCGTAAGGTCAGAAAATAAAAATTTATACGCCTCAAATTGCAAAAAGAAAAGCGTTTTTTATGATTTGATGTTCTTCAAAGGGCTAATCGCAATTTAGAAAATATTGCAAGCCTTAATATTTCAGACATTGTAATTTTTTTCTATTCAGTATATTGCATAATTTGAAAAATAAAGCAATTTAATTTTATTTGCAAGAATTTTAAATTGAAAGTGTTCGATAATTTTAGATTGAAACCTTTCAAATTATTAATTTACATATTGAAAGTTTTTAAAGATACAGGATTAGAAATAAACGTCTTTTAATACTTGACTCATTATTTTACGACGACTAAAATCGTATAACTTCAGATAAATTTGAAAGCAGGACTATTGAAAACTAAGATAGCTTGAAAGAACTGAATAAATGTTTTACTATTTGAAAGGGTGCTTTCTCATGTTTGATTTATTTCTTAATAATTTGGCATGTTTAAGGTTGCTCGAGGTAATTTTCTGTACAAAATATTGATTTTGAAAGAATGGTTGTCAAACTATATTACTATAGAAAATGGACAGATTTCCGAAAAGTTATGACAATTTTCTTTGGGATAGTCGTTACGTAATTCTGTATTTTGAATTTAAATTTCACTTTACTGTATTCCAATTTTAATTTTAAACAAGGTATTTTTCTTCCATTATTAGCAATTAAAAGGTATTGCATACAACAAAAACTAGGTAGACATCAAATAATTCAAGGGATACAGATACTCTTAATAGATACTCTTGGCGCTGTTTGAAATGGATTTGAACTTCGTGAATTCGAATAAAATTTGTTGTGAAACTTTCGTGAAAATGAATTGAGGGTCTGGATCGAGAAACTCGCCCAGCGCTTGAGATGGGATAAAAGGATTGTCCAAACGTCTGGGTGAACGGAAATTTTAAAAGTCAAAAAATTAATTTTTGAAAAATATAGGCTTGTAGATAATGACGAGACGGAACTTTTTTCTATTTTCTATTTTTTGATCGGATAATTATTTTTTATAATAAGCCTAATAAACTAAAAAAAATGTGTCCCCAAATTCAATTAGTTTTTAAGAAATAAATCGTCGTATATTGGACAAATATTATTGAAACTGTTTCAAACTTGACATACGAACGAAATATACCCTAGCGATGCTTACAAAACAAAGAAAAAGTTTTAAATCGCCTATTGTTTATTAATATTTAATTGCAAATTGAGACAGATCGGTAACCCCGTTTTTTCAGTTTCGCCGACAAAAAGTATCGAGGGAACTTTAGGTTGACACAACTTCCAGTGAGACATTTGTGCCTTACTATTAAAGGAAGATTTGTGGAAATTTTCAGATCGATTCATTGAAAATTGGCGGAAATATGCATTTTACAATAAAGCATGAGGCGCCGCCAACGATAGCTCCGTGAGTACTGGGCACCATCAGGCAGCGGGCTAGTCGCTTGGCTTTCAGGAACTCAATATTTTCAATGATTTTTAAATGTTTATCTGCTTAAATGACCCCTTCACCTCCCCAAGAAATATCGAAATGACAAACTATGTTTTATACGGTTGCTCAGTTAAATATATCATTATTATTATTTCTAAAACAAATATATCACATAAACTCAAGAGAAACGGTCTCTAGGACGACAATAATTCAATGAATAACAATAGTTAAACTTTTACTACATGAACGCAATTTTCTAAATATTATTTTACGGCCAATAATGAAATACTTTTATTATTATCATTATTTCTAACGCAAATATATCACATAAACTCAAGTGAACCGGTCTCTAGGACGACTATAATTTAATGAATAACAATAGTTAAACTTTCTCTACATACATGTAATTTTTAAAATATTATTTTTCTGCAAAAGCTTTCATAAGTTTAATTTAGGTAGAATCCACTTGTATCACAGTAAAGGCCTGATTTGAAATATATTCGGTCTAATCCATTTTTATTTAATTATAATTAAAGTTTCATAATAACTTACCTCATTTTTGGCTAATTTCTTTTCGTTTGCTTTCCAATTTTTTTCGTTTCTCGTTCTTTTTCTACCACTTTGTAAAAAGTTTTCCTTACAAATTTTTGCTATATGAAAACTGAATTGAATTGAAAACTAGTTTCACATATTGAGTTGAGAAATTAGAAATAAAATATTAAGCGAAATGTTTCAGTCTATAATTTCTGAAAGTTTTTAGAGATGTGCGCTCTTGTCCAACAAAATTGGAACTAGTTAAATTTTTATTCTTCCCTATGTGACAGGCATTTGGTCTGCTTTGTTTACACACAAGCAGTTTGTTATGCAGAAAGAACCAAAATATTCGCGTACGCAAGACACTTAAAATGTTGCTTCCTAATATGAACATAACTGAAATAATTACAGATGCAAATCATAGTTTGTCATTTCGATATTTTTTGGGGCGGTGAAGGGGTCATTTAAGCAGATAAACATTAAAAAAAGTATATTTAGTTCGTATGTCAAGCTTGAAACAGCTTCAATAATATTTGCCCAAATATACGACGATTTATTCCTTAAAAACTAATTGAATTTGGGGACACATTTTTTTTAGTTTATTAGGCTTATTATTAAAAATAATTATCCGATCAAAAACTAGAAAATAGAAAAATGTTCCATCTCGTCATTATCTACAAGCCTATATTTTTCCAAAATTAATTTTTTGACTTTCAAAATTTCCGTCCACCCAGACGTTTGGACAATACTTTTATCCCATCTCAATCGCTGGGCGAGTATCTCGATCCAGACCCTCAATTTGATTTCGAACTTCGTCCAAGGCAAGGGACAGAGAAGGCATGAATCAGAAATTAACAACTTACAAAATTTTTAATAACATTTTAAATTAATAACAAATTTGTAGCTTTTTTGGGTGAATAACTTTTGTCTATTTATTGTTTTCCTAACTTGTGTAGTTTGTCCAAAAATTTACCTTTTTTATTTTTAATGTTGCTTTTTCTGTAAAAACCAAAACTACGCGTCCTATCAAAAAGTAATTAATTAAAAATTTGCAGATCTTTTTTGGTTGCACAATTTTTCTTTTCTCATCTTTTATCGCATCTTGCACAGTTTGACCGCAAAATTGCCTTTTTGATTTTTCATTATTTTTGGTGCGTTCAAAATTTAAATTTTCGATTTTTCAAAAAAATCTGAAAAATTTTTATGATAATCTTGTAAGGCTTTCAAAAAAAAAGCTTTTTTTCTCTTGACATTTTTCATATCGTGCGTTTTTTTAGCTTTTTTCAATTTTAAAATGCTATAACTCTGGTAATTTTCTTTTCAACAAAAAATAATGTGAAGATCAATTGTTCGACTTTCCAAGTACTATGAATCGCCGTTCATAGAATTTGTAAATCTTTAAAAAACATGGTCTCAAAAATTTTGAAAATGCCGTAACATTTTGAATTTTTATCCAAAATAGCTGGCTAACGAACTTGACTTCAAAATGTTAATTAATTGGATTTTTTAATACAAATTTAGACACGCTTAGAAAATAGGATTTTCCGAAATAGAAAATAATGTAAATGTACATCAAACCGGTTTGATTTCCTTAAGCTATTACAATTTTTTAAATCAAAATAACTCCCTTCTGTTATTCAAAAGATGAATCCAAAAGTAGGTGTCGAATCTTTGAATTCGATTCATTCGAATATTCGAACAAGTCGAATTTCGAATATTCGACTTGATTTTAACAATTGTAATAATCCAAGAAAATCCAATGTTCCAAGCTTGTCTAAATTTGTATAAAAAATTTGAATAAACGACTGCACACACATAAATACTCTTCAATTTTGAAAGATTTGCAATTCAAAGTTATGAAATTTTGAAGAATTACATTTGACACTTCTTGAATGTTGAAAATTTGGAATGACAAATTATTCGATATTCAAGAATTACATTTTAAAGGTATGTAATTTGGAGCATTTTTTTGGAATAGTTCAATTTTGAAGACTTGTAATGCAAAATTCTTCAATTTTAACAATTTGCAATTTAAAACTCGTCAATTTTGAATGTTTACAATTAGAAACTCTTTAATTTTAAGAGATGTATGAATAACAATTCATAAATGGTCGTGATTTTGAAGATCAATCTTCCAAATTAATGAAATTTGAAATTTAAATGATTTACATGACAGATATTTTTATTATAAAGCTTAAAACTTGCATCATTTTTAAATTGTAAATTTCAAAAATTAAAAACTCTTTAACTTTAAAGATTTGCAATTCAAAGTTCTAAAATTTTGAAGATTTATAGTTCAATCTTCGTTCTTAACGGGTTGCAGGTTAAATGTCTTCAATTTTGAAAGGTTGGCAATTCAAAGCTCTGCAAGTTTGAAGAGTTGCAATTGAAAATGATTGCTTATTAAAAATTTGGAATTACAAATTATTCAATTTTCAAAAATTATACTTTAAAGGTATGTAATTTGAAACACTTTGTTTGGTATAGTTTAACTTCGAAGACTAACATGGGAAAATTCTAAAATATTAACGATTTGCAATTTAAAAATCCTTAATTTGGAAGATTTGCAATTGGAAACTCTTCAATTTTCAAAGGTGTATAATTAAAATTCTTAAATTATTATGATTTTGTAGATCGAAAGTCAAGAGTTTTCAATTATAATCTTCCAATTTCATGAAATTTCAATTGTGAATCATGAAAATTGCAGAATTTTCAATTTTAAAACATAAAACATATAGAATTTTCATTTGGAAATGTTTAAATTTAAATTTTGAAGTGATATAATTGAAAATTCTTGAGTTTTTGAAATAGAGATTTCCAAATTATTCCATTATTTAGACTTATATTTTGAAGGAAAATGGGTTAAATTTTAAATTAATTTAATTAATTATTGAATTTAAAATTTTTCAATTATTGTTTATAAAAATAAAAAATAAAAATGGTTTATAAAAATAACCATTTTTTGCAAAGTGTGGATATTTTACGTTGCTTATAAATTTAACAATGTTTCAATTGGTTATTTTTTTTTCAATTTGAATGGTTCTTGTCCGAGCAAAGTTTCCATGAGTGCGCCTCGAGAAGTATGATGAGAGTTGCTTACAGCGCTCCAAGTGGCTGTTCGCAAATTATATCGATTGGTGCTATCGAGCAGTGGTGGAGGAGGCTAGACGGGACCTGCTTTTTTTTGCCGAACGCGCTATCTATATTTTTAGCGGGTAACTAAACCCGTACCGCATGTACGTTTATAATATCTTTGATTGAAGAGAGAACGGGAAGTTTTCTTTCTACAATGCACGACGAGGCAATGGCATTATCCGTGGACAATGGCGTCTGGTCGTTGGTGTACGAGTGGATGCAAAGCACTTGGCTCCCGAACATCCCCCCCCCCCCCCCATCATCGACGCGACGCAGAGCTCCGCCATGATTCATTCCAATCTTTCCAAATTCAGGTCGTGCAAAATACATTCATGGCAATATAAAAAAGCCCTTGGATTTTTATTTGACAATAAAAATTGCCAAACAATCTAAAAATGTTTGTAACTAAATCTTTTAAAATTCTTTGTATTTAAAAAAAATTAAGAAAAATATGAGAATAATACAAAAGTCCTCCAATATTGCGTATTAGAGAAAATAATCTTTAGAATTTTAATTTTGAATTCCTTTTCATTTTAGCATTTGAGCTGCTAAAGAATATTTTTTTTAAATTTGATTAATGAATTAGAAAATAAATAACTATTTTTTATGTAAAAACTTCGAACCTTCCAAATAATAATTATTGAATAATAAAAGCCATGAAGATTAAATATTTTTTAAAGACAATTTTTTATAACTCTAGAATTGGCTAATATCTGCAAAACATATGGGTTGTCAAGGATATGTAGCAGTGTAATTAAAAGTTATTCTTAGGAAAATTTAAAATAGATAACAATAGAAGAGCACTAACTGTTACATGCCCCATGTAAATCCTCTATGACCAACTATTACATTTTATTTAGAAAATGCGGTTATTTTTGTACAAATTTGAGAAACAAAAAATTGTTTAAAGAAGTAAAATTTACTACAACAATTAAAAAGTGTTTAAAAAGTCACGAGGGATGTTTGAATTGTCCGTATCAAGATTCCCGTTTAACGAATGACTTGACACTTTTGTTTTTAGTAATATATTATCGTATTGTAAAAATATTGATATTGTCAATAAAATGCTAATTTAAGCTGCATATGTTCATAAGCATCCGCTTTTTCGTGTAAAAAATAAATTTGTTACGATTTTTCAAATAATACATTAGAAACTAATATGCATTGCCTTTAAAACATATATTTTTAAGTTATATATAAAAATCCAAAGAATTTTAAGATATTTCGTTTCAAACATTTTTAGAACTCTCAATATTCGAAAATTGGTCACTATGCATTTTCAAATAGTTTGTTTTTGATATTGTAAAAAAGCAGTTGCATTTAAAACGGAAAAATTGACTTTGTACCAAATAGAAAAGACGAATGTTTACAAAATATGAAAATTTTTAACCAAATATAAATTTTCTTCTAAATGGTTGAATTTTAGAACTAAAAGTACTAATTTTCTACAAAACAGTGGAATTTTCAACAAATCATTTGAATTATTAAGGGAATATTCACATTTTTAGGTACAGAAAAATTAATATTTAACAAAAAAAGCAAACGAATTTTGAACTAAAATTATGAATCAACCAATTGGCTGAGCTTTTAAGAAAGATAGTTCAAATTTCAACCAAGGACCTTAATTTTCAAACTAAAAAGATGAATTTTCAACAGTAAATGTAATTGATGATATTTGGACAACAAAAAAAGATTGTAATTAGAAATTAAAAATAGCTGGATTTATCCACAAAAATAAATTTCAATTTTCCTCCCAGTCTTAGGTTGAATTCCATACATATTCCGGTTATATGTTTGCATAAGCGCTGGCTGAGGGACATACACCTATTTTTCTTCAATCGAGGAGAACCTTATGACACTCTTGATTGGAGCTGCTCCCATCGAACTTGAAGCCACTGCAACCACATTGTTGTTCGTCCATTTTCCAACGAAAATACTGTCTTTTTATCCATCGTACCACGAAATGCTCCCCGTTTCATCTTCTTCATTTCTTGATGAGATGGTGATTTACAATCTTTGGGAATACTGTTTTTCCTAATTGTTCCTGTTCCTGGATAACCCCGAGCTTTCAAATGCTTTAGGAGTTTCAGGCTCGTGAATAAATTGTCTGTCATTATGTGATAAGGGTATTTTCTTTTATCTTCCGGTAATTCATCAAGGAATGACACCAAGGAGGCCGTTGCTTTACCGAATACTTTGTCATATTCAGGATTCGTCCTTGGTGTGCTCTTCCCTTGATGCACTTTGAAATTCACTAAGTACCCATAAAAGGTATTCAGGCACAACACTTTGTACCCAAATCTGATGGGTCTAGCCCGAATGAATTGTTTACAAGGATGCGGACAAAAATATCTCACCATTGACTCATCGTAGTCCAGAAATTCACAAACGGGGAAGTTCTCCATGAATCGATTTTTGAGGAGATTCATATGTGTGCGAAGTTTGAACATCTTGTCATTTGTTTTGAAATCACGATTATCTCCAATATGAAATTTTTTTGTGATTGTCTGCTGATCTGATATGTGGCGTGGCATACACTCAGAAACTAATATATTCTTCATATCCGGCTTAAAATCCCAATTCCTTTTTTCCCCGGTAAAACGTGATAACCAGAGAGAATAGGAATACCAAAAAACACCTATATTTCTTCTGGTGAAACGTTCACGTTACTTTCATTCTTAGACAAAGCATATATATATAATTAAAAAATAAGGTTAAACAACCACCGCAGGGTCTCACTGGGAGCTACTGCCATCTAAAAAATGGCAGCGGCTCCCAGTAGGA
>CAKNWU010258296.1:0-10152 GCA_932072015.1 Andricus quercustozae | reverse complement strand
TTTCTTTAATCATTTGAAAGCTTTTGACACGTTGCAGGGGCATTCTTCAGACCGAAAGGCATTCTTTCGTACTCAAAATGTCCTCTGTGTGTAGAGAATACAGTTACTCGTTTACTTGCTTGAACCATTGCAACTTGATGAAAGTCAGCACTAATGTCAAGGGCTGAAAAGAATGTTGCTCTTCCTAATTTGTTAAGGATGTCACCGAGCAGTGGTAAAGGATATGCGTCCTGATCCGGGTCTTTGTTCAGCTGTCTATGATCTATAATCATTCTAAGTTTGCCTTCTTTCTTGAGTACTACCCATAGAGGTGAATTGAATGGGGGTTTGGAAAGTCTGATTATATTCTTGCTCAGAAGCTTTTCTGTTTTTTTCGACAAACTCTTTGTGTTACTGCGGAAGCTTATGGAGCCTAAGATTGATGATTTACCTGTGTTCTGTTCTGATCATTTTTTATTGAAATTGATCAATTTGCAATAAGTACATTCAAGATGGTTACTACAGCATCGTATATGTTACTATCCATACGTGCTAGGATTTGGGTAAGGTTTTCGGTTGAAGTGAAAGAAGGTGACTGAACTCGTCACATGGTTGGAGCGGCTGTGAAAGGAATAAATTAATAAATTATTCGTCTACTGGATCGTCCTTGTCGGTTGTATAATCGAAAAATACGCGATACTGGTTAAATATTTACAGTTCAATTCCTAACTTATTTCGTGTTTGTTACAATATTTAGTGTATTTAATATAATAGTATTCGCAAGTATCGTCCTACGACAATACTGAGATACTACTATAGTTGAGTTTGTTCGGTAAGGGAAGAAAATACTCTAGGAAAAGGGAGTACTTCTTACTCGAATCTCAAAACATTGCCTCACCTAATGAGAAGTTAAATACGTTTCATCAGTCTCCTTCCGCAGACAGTAGAGAGGAGTTATACATACTCTTAGAGATTCGCATCTATTAGCTCGCTTATATAAATTTCTCTTTATATAACTTACAGCAATTCGTTCGATTGCTGGCTTGCGGTGGAAGTGCTCAGCATTTCCGATGACGCTTGCCTCGTGCCGGAGTCCCGTATGTGATGTGTCTCTCACTGCTGCTGCTTACTGTTGCTGTATTTGTTTGCACAGTTGTACATTCCGACTGATTTTGGGTCTTGTAGAGTTTTACCGCGGTATGTAACGCACCCTTTGATTCAATATCTTTTAGAATTTCGTATTCAATTTTTTTACGTAGTATAGTACCCTACTTGGTTTAGGCACTAACTATACAAAGAATAGTACTTTTCTTCTGTTAACGGGCTTTGCCTTAGCAACGTCCAAAGTCTTTTAAGATTCTTGTTTAAAACTTGTCTTTTATTTTCAGTGGTCTTCCAGGTGTCAAGCTGATTCTGACAGGATCGCCAAAATGTTATGCGTAAAAATGATACCTAAGTCTTTTTAGAAAGAAGCAATTCCAACAGATTATAATTGTCGTACTTTATTCAATTAGTGTAGTTTATATAGGCCGTTGAAAGCGAAAGCGCTGGTGGAATGCGTATTTTGATTAGGTCTGCAACTTTTGTTAAAGTTATTCTTGAAAATTTTTAGTGGTTCTCGAGATAAACGTGAAGAACCATGATTTTTATGGACTTTTCACGGTTTTTACCATGAAAATAAAATTTCCGTCAATTTTCACTACGTTTTTCGTAATCAGCACGTCAAAATACTTGTATATACGGACTTTAAAAAAATTGGATGTAAGGGCTATTCGGAACTTTATCCAAATATTTTGCACAGAAAAATGTCAATCGGGATTAACTAAAAAATGATTAATTGCTAATATTTCGAAAACTTGATACACTTCAAGGCGTACCAAGGCGTACCACTCAGATTCCGAATCAGAAGATCATTCTGTATAAGAATCGTTGCAGATATTTCATGGACACCTAAGATCCGATACGAATAGGTATGACGTCTTAACTAAATTCGGGCCAAAAAACCTGACGCCTGGCTATGAAGGTGTTCTACTCGACGAGAAAAAATTTCCGAATTTGTAGTCAAAGATAGTAACATTCTGCGACGTTATGGTTATAAGGTGATGTCAGTTTAATTTCTGTCAACAATTATTTGTTTGGAATATGACAGAAAATGTGTGAAAAAACAGAAGAAATAACCCTCAACTTCCAATACCTAGAATTAGAATGTCTCCGCAAGAGGAAAAATTTGTATCGTAAATTCTGAAAAATTCATCTGTAATTGGGAAGTTTTTTTAATTATTAATTATTTTAATCAGTTGACCTAAAACTATAAATATATTTATCTCGACTCTGGATAGAGATGGGAAGCCGAAACATAGCTTGAAAGAGGTTTCTCTATTCCCGGGTTTTATTTCAAAAGTTGAAAGTGTGGTAGAATTGTTACTATGAGATAGGACTCGCCGCGGCCCTGCACGTAAGGGTTGCCGGGCCGTACGCGCGATGAGACGGAACCCTCCGAGGGGTCCCGAAGATACAGTCGACGGCGAGTTCCGTCGTCAGTCTAGTCTTCTCCTGTCGCTAGTCGGTGCAACCTAGCTATAAATGTACTCTCTACCCTATCCTGGAACCGTATCCCGGAAGAGGACAACCAACTGTCTTCAACGGCCCTTATCTTATTACTGTGTGTTACCCTCATACTCGACATTCCAGATCCTAATTTCCCTCCCCGGTCTTACGCCCGTAATACCTGGCACCCAAACCAAAAATCCCACACTTTTACTATCAAGAAGCAAATTAAACCTGCCGAGAAAAGGGACAAAAAACTCACACTCGTACAAATACTTACTTCTTGAACTTTTCTCTGATTATTTTTTGCATGTTATTGATTCCGCATACCTTGCTATTTGCTTTAATTTTTAATACCATTAAAATACTAATGTTTATACATATGAAATTCTTGTACCTGCAATATTTGTGCTATTTTTCCTGACTGATATATTTTCATATACAATGATTTATATATGCTCATGATTATGTACCTATTTATGAAATTAATTTATTAACAGTGATATGATATATATTAGAATTTTTATGATTTGAAAATGAAGCCATGTGTTTAAGGATATTTCAATATTTATTCGCGTATCGTAATTCAAACATCAAACAAATTACGTCAACGAATCCTAAACGGAAATTTATTAGATAGATTTCGCTCGTAAATTACTAAAATTCGCTGAATTTTAGAAAGCAAAAAAAATCGTTTTTCGGGTCTGGAGTTCAGACCATGTTGACTATATGTTTTTTGGCTCGCTGAATCCGAATCCGAGGTTCATAAAACCCCAGCACGTCAAAGTTCTGACATAACCTCATAAAAACTCATAACACTTTTTTTTTTGCGTTTATGTCAGAACCTCATAAAACCTCATACAATTTTTTTGTTCTAGTCCGTGGATCAGAACATGTTTATTATGTGTTTTTGGGGTTGCTGAATCCGAATCCGAGGTCCAAAAAACCGTAACACGTCACGTGGTTATGTCAGAACCCTGACGTGCTGGGGTTTTTTCGACCTCGAATTCGGATTCAGCGACCCAAAAAACATATAGTCAACATGATCTGACCTCCAGACATGAAAAAATAATTTTGTTTTGTGTGGCTGTTTTATCGTTAGATATTTCGAACTCTTTAACCATGATATACTAAATAAAATCTTAATTCAAATTCTTCAAGCAAAACTGGAATTTTGAATTATGAAACCAGATGGGATATTTACATAGCGTGTCCCATCTTTACAAATTTTAACGCGATTTCAAACTAAATGTAACTAAGGTCGGGTACAGTCAAGAAAACAATGGGTAACCCAACTAAAACACAAAGCGACCACGATAACTTGGATTTGGAAGGTTCCGCTCCACGCAAAAAAATGCCATGAGCGAGAGATCAGAGTATGGTATCTATATGTATTTTGAGACGCTGAATACGAATCTGACCTTAGTTTCCTGTCGGCACGTTAGGGTTTTCCCCTAGACTCGGAAAATTCCCTAGAGAATCAGTTTTTCCGGGTATAAATTACCCTTGCTATAAAATCATTTGGAAAAAGGTGAGAGCATAATAGCTTCATGTATTTTAGTGCTCTGAATACGAATCTGACATTAGTTTTCTCCCAGCACATCAGGGTTTCCCCCTAGACGTGCAAATTCCCTCGGAACCCTAGCGGACCGAATGAACGGAACGGATACGCTACAGTTGCAAGGCCGTACCCGAGATGAGGAACCATCCGAGGGGCCCCGAAGGCCCGGCCGATAGCGCGTTCTGTCGTCAGTCTAGTCTTGTCCTGTCGCTAGTCGGTACAACCTAGTTGTAAATGTGTCGATCACCGTCCCTCCAAAGAGTGCTCTCTACCCTATCCTGGAACCGTATCCCGGAAGAGCACAACCAACCATCTTCACCTGCCCTTATCCGGGCCATCACTAGAACAGGATCTCTCACGCCTCTAATGAGAGAACCCTGATCGCCAGCACCACGTCACGAGCTGGTCTTTAATAATGTCTGAGTAAAAAAACACTGAATAATCACGATCTTAATGAGTTTCAATACTGGAAAAGCCGTAATGAAAAAATTTCCTTCTCGGCGTGGTCCAATGTAGCTGTGACACAGATCCCATAAAAAAGGGCCATGCAGCAACCGCTAATGAAAGCCATAGGACTGGACAATCTGTTTGCTACAGAGCAGAGAGACGAATCTTCGAAGCGTCATTCAGCGAGATTCAGTCTACGACTATGGCTTTCGACAGCGAGCGCAGGATGATCCTTCTTCTTGAAGGCGTCTGTGTCACAGTTATATTGGACAAAGCCAAGAAGCGTGTTTTCCTATCAAGACTATTCCAGTATTGAAACTGATTTTGATCGTGATTATTCAAAGGTTTTTTACCCCGAAATTATTAAGTTTATTAATCTTTAAACTTCTGAGATAAAAATGCTGAATCGAGAAGCTTCTTTCAAATTATATTTGAGATTGAAATCTCTATCTAGAACCATGATAATTATTTTTTACATTTTTAACTCTACAAATTACAATAATAAATCAATTTAAATTTAAAAAAAATCAATTTGTAAATCAAATTCGGGGTATTGAAAGTGGAGGATCATTTATCTTATTATTTCACACATTTTCTATCGCAGTAATGACAACACATTTTTAACGCATATCATACTGGCATCATTTTACAACTATAAAGTTGAAGACTGTTTCTATCTTTGACTCAAAATTTTGCGAATTTTTCTCGCCGAATAGTAAACCTTCAAGATTGCCTGTACAGATTCGTCCGAGGTTTCCGTGCAGGAATTTTCAGCTGGTATGTTTTTTGAGAGGCTGTGAAATAAACGAAAAAAGTGTTTTTTGAGATTACACAGCGACCCAAAATACGTAAGAATGTACGAGTCTGGTCCGTCGGAACTTCTACCTTTTTATAGTGCTATGTAGTTATGGAGTTCTAGATAGATGTAGCAACACACAGTGCTTACGTTTAATGTATCAAAAACTCACTTTTTGAAAATAGGGGACGAACTGCACACTTCTCCCCACTTTGTAAAAAATGATCTTTTTCTTGATGTTTCAAGTAGATTGATCATAGTTTGGAGTTCCTGATGTTTTTGAGAAATAGATCAGGCGAATTTCGCGAAACCATTACTTCCAAAATGTAGCTAGCAACCCACTTTTCAAAAATTTACCTTTTTTGCATTATCCTTTAGTTCCAAAAGATTTCTGGAGTTCTCTGCTAATCCTTTTCGATAAAGTCAAAATTGAATGAACTACGGCACGTTAAAGTGAACCCAAATTTTTGAATTTTAAAATTTGTCAAGTTACAAAAGTTGTGATCACAGTTCTGGACTCCTCGAGTGGAGTTCTACAAAAAAGTATCACGACAGTTTTCGACCACGGCAGAATTGAAAGAACTACGGCACTTCGAAGAACAAAAAAATGTTTTAAATTTGTAAATTTTGAGAGTTTCAAGAGTTCTGATCTTTTTTCGAAATTGGCTCTATTTTGGAGAAGTGAGTTTTTGATGTTTTAGAATCAGAAATATTGCTACAGCCGATCAAGAACTGCACAACTAATTAAGAGGTACTCAGAACACTAAACAAAATATTTAATTTTTAACAGTGGGAGTGCAGTTTCACAAGGAAGGAAGGGGAGGGAGTCAGGGAACTATCGTTGGTCATCCGTGAACTAGATGAAAGGAATAATATCACAGAATTCGTTGACGAGGTACATTACAGAAAATCTGTTAATTTTTCGTCAAACAGCAGTATAATGCTAACCTCGGTGCAATTTAGGTGCTTGGAAATATGCATGGCATATCTAGCTGCTCCTCGTATTAACGCCCATGGTGATAATGCACTTCCAGACATTAGCACACTTCGATGAAACAATAAACCTACAAAAAATTAATTAATTTATCTATAATACTAAATTAATATCACTCAAAGTTCATAATATATCCTAGTAGCAATTTCTAGTATGTATGATAGACCCTCGCAGAAATCGTCATATATTTTCCCTATAACCCACCTGGCCCCGATCGGGTTGGCATGATCTGGCACGGGTAAGGCAAGCAACGAAAAACTTGAAGTATATTATCATAATTTGCAACTAATAAATAATACAGTTCAATTTATCTTATGTACTTATAGTTATTTAGATTAAAAATGCCCCATAATTTTTAATATAACTCAATCAGGACCTGATAGGGTACCGACTTGGCACTGACCCAGCACACCGATCGGGCTAACTGGTATGGGCCCCATTTGGGCAGACCCGTCCCCGATCGGGGTTCGGCAAAATTTCTGCGAGGGGAGGCCAGAGTCTTTCTCTGCATCTGCTGCTGTGCTCTAGCAAAACAGACTAGCGCGGTGGGAAAAATGCCCAGTCCAGACAGAAAGCAGAAACTGGCAAATTGTGGAATCAGATTCCGATTTTTAATTTCGTCCTTTGTAATTAAATTATAAATGATTTAATTAATGTTATTTTACATTGTGCATAATATTTGAAGAAACTACATGAACCTTTTGATAGACAGGAAAATCAGTTTTGAACCATTTTCCACTAACTGTCTACCAACTTTAGAGGTTATTTAGGAGGATAGAATATATTTAGAACATTTTAAACATTTAAAAATAAGTCCACTAATCAACATAACCTGCAGTTGTAGTCATTTTGTTATCTTTAAAGAAATACATAGGTGAAGCGACTAAAATGCAATAGAAATATTGTGGAAATATATTTCACAATTGATAAATATAATTATATTAATAAATTTTTCATATATTATACTTTTATGTTGAGACAAATTTTCTTATCTGCCAGAAATTAATAATATAAAAAATGTTATATTTTGTAATAGTTTAATATCTTCTCTGCAACTTTCAAACGTTTCTACAATCTATTATCGTAGAAATGTTCGATAGTGCCATAATATACACATTTTAAATATCAGAAATACACTAGGAAGCGTTTTATATTAGTTTAATTTTATTTGGCGTATTTCCTGATCACCAGGCTGCAACCAGATTCCCCTTTTTCTGGCGCGCAGCTGGCGAAAATCTACAGCTAGCTTGCTACTAGGGTACATAATATTTGACAAGCATTTTTCATTAGTTGCTATGGTTGGCTAGAGAACGTTCTTATATCATAAAAATCATTAAAAAATTGCATTGCTGGTTGCAAGGCATAAAGATTTGTGCCCTAAGATCCGTACATTACAGGAAGAACTAACAACTGTGCAAGTTTTGCGTATTTGATTTTTAAAAAAGAAAGAAAATATAATTCCGACTTTATCAGACTCTATTGCAGAAGTGCTTAACAGTGCACACGCGATGATATAAAGTTGGCAACATTTGCCGCCACTGTTCTTAACACATCTCGATGGATGCAAATAAGAGAACCATGCCATCATTTGGTTCTGATGTTGAAAAGACGTAACTATTATATTTTACATGGTCCAGGCAATGTAAAAAGGTCTACGTCTTTTAATATCAAACCCAAATGTTGATATAGTCTTATTTGCATCCATCGATCTGTCGTTTCTCCACTTTTGTGAAATAGTGGAATGTTCGCTATTCAAGAGTTAGGTGAAAAGTCAGATGCCGAGGCTAACTTCACATCATCGCGTGTGCACGGCTAGGCTCTCCTACTATATTGAATCGTGAAAGGAACTTCTGTAAACAAGCAACCATCTCCGAGAAATCACTTTTTAAAAGGATAGAGCGTCTCCGTAAAAAAATGTATATCAATAAATTGTCTGGAAGTGTTGTCAATAATTCTTAATCTCTTTCCAATAGAGGGAGTGTAATGACGTAAATGTAAAAATGTACTTTTTTGACATATTTAGATATAACTCGACCCCACGAACTAAAAAATACAAGTTGAAAAATAATAAACGTGCACGTGGGGTTATGCGTAACTTTTTTCTAAGTCTGATAAAAGTTCGAGCTAGATCCGCTAGGTTTTTTTTTCATTTTTACCCTCGTATAAAAATTTAATTTTAGATTTGTGGACTTTTCAAGGCTCATCGATTAACATATTGATGAGCCTTTTATGACCTTTCATGACCTTCTATAAAGTACTCATAGTGATTTATAAAGTTACTAAACATTTGCTTACTTGGTTTATGTAAGGGAAATTTTTTAGATATTTGGAACATAACACGACCATAATTCAAGAAGTTCTTTACTGCGTAAAACAAATACGTTGATGGACCTTTTAATGGTATCCTTGAATTTTTGGAAATAAGATTTTCATAAAATGAGCGAAAATAAGTACACCTATAGTGAATGCACCCATAGTACTTCGAAGCGGTATTTAACTTTTGCATACCTTCAGGTACAGCTTGGCTGGTCATAAGAAAGTTAACACAAGCTGCTCCAGTTCCATGTCCTACTAGGGTTACATTCCCAGGATCACCCCCAAAATAAACTATGTTTTCATGTACCCAATGTAACGCTGCAATTTGATCCATGAGTCCGTAATTTGCAGGAGAGCGCAAATCTGAACCCATATTAACATTTAGAAATCCTGAAAACAAAAGCTTTTTTTGGTATTTCTAATTTGATACTGCCATTTTTCAACTTAATCAGAAACTTATTGTAATCGTCTATGGCTGGGGTTAAAATAAAATAGGGTCATTAAAAATCAAAAAATCAGTTTTATTCGAACTTGAAAAATTATAACGACGATAACCTTGGTAAGTAGCGGGCCAGAGCTGGAATGCCCAGCGCATGTCGCGTCGCCTCTTTTAAAATCTGGCCCAAGTGTCGCCCCTCCTATCGTTCATTCTCCGGGGAAACCCCGGTAACCCCGCGCTCTACATCTCCGAATCACAGCTCTTTGTCTCTCGCAGCTTTCCGGCCCGGTTTCTGACCTTTGCCAGAGGCTTTTCTTTGAACCATCATTTTTACTGCTTTCGAAACTCCCAGACCCCCCGCCCGAAAAACCACCCTCACGAAATTACAGCTTTCGAAAACCAAGTTTCCTGGCACGGCACGGTGGCTCTCGTGAAAGTGAGCTTCCCAGGTCACGGGAAATCTCGGATTTTCCCGGCACAGCACGGCATATTTCACGGCGACGGTTCGGAGTGCGATTTTTTCACGCCGCTTTTACGACGCGCTGGCACCGATTTACATTTTAATCGTGCAAGAAAGCTATACAATAAATTATTATTTGCCGCAAATACATGTGTCGAGAATTTTCTCGAATCTCGCCGAC
Organism: Andricus quercustozae; assembly: GCA_932072015.1. Classification (NCBI taxonomy): domain Eukaryota; kingdom Metazoa; phylum Arthropoda; class Insecta; order Hymenoptera; family Cynipidae; genus Andricus; species Andricus quercustozae. The sequence goes on along the minus strand of CAKNWU010258296.1, from coordinate 432 downwards.
TTCATTCGGGAAGTTCCGCAGCTCGGAACGCGTTCGCGGAACACCAAGGCACGCTCACGGGTGCCGCAGCGGCAACCCTCTTTTGATGTCGTCGGCTTTTCGGGCGGCTCGATTACACCTTGGCGCCGGGCTGATTAGAAATTTACGACTCGATTCGCACTAATCGGTCGCCAGTCGTTTCTTCATTTGCTATTCTTAACCTATATTTATTACAAAGACGCGGTATAGCTTACTTCGTCATTACAATAATTTAAATATAAAATTATTATTTGCGCACGCTACACTTATTCTGACGGAAGTGAGAAAAAGCGACTAAATAATATTTTTGTCATAGTAGCGCCATCTAGAGCATAAAATAATTATGTTACTTCAGAACAATTGGATACTAATTGTGGTGACGTTCCAATTTACATTTCGAACCTCAATACTAGA